>CAUHTR010007656.1:0-56946 GCA_959609185.1 Schmidtea polychroa | reverse complement strand
AATTAATGAAAGGCGAGACAAAGATATTATATCTTTATTGTTTTTTTACAAAGTGGTATCTATCCTAATCCGCAGACTAATAACTATTTCACGTATTCTTCAAAGTATTCAGTAAAGTCGTTAGCAAAGGAGACAATTGAAAGATTGTTTTGTGCATCTGATAATCAAGTTGAAATTGAAAACAGAGAAGAAACTGATTCAGAACCTGAAGTGTCTACTTTGGATGAAATGCAAAAAACCATCAATTCGGTTATGGCGGTCCCACAAGAGGGAAGCAGAATGTCATCGTTGGAAAAGGAACTAAAGCTGATCGAAGTAAATCGTGGAAAAAGGGGAGTTCATACAGAAAAATTGTACCAGGCTTTACTTACCATTCAACCAACCCTAACATCGAGTGAAAGAGTTTTTTCAGTAGCATCGAGCTTTTTAACTAAGGTTCGCAATCAATTAAAAGTGGAAACCTTAGATAGATTGGTATTTCTTAGATATTTTTTTTTAATAAAAAACAAACTATTTAAATGCATCCTATTCTTTTCTAAAAATATTATGTGGTTTTTTATTTTGCTTAATACCCGGGTATTAAAAAATAAAACTACTCGATTACCTGGATAGCAAAATAATCGAGTATTTGGATACACTAGTCCCCATCTAATCAATGCCTTTATAAGTTCTTTGAAACTCAATTCAAACCATTTAAATATGAAACATGAACGTACACTAACTCTTCTTGAATATATTAATATTATACGGGTTTTGATATATTACATGTCAAAATCATCAGCACGTTGTTGGGCTTTTCCAATTTCATACAATTGTGGCATATTTGACATGCCATTTCCATTTTAATTAGTTTATTATTCATCATCCAATTAAGAGTCTCAAAGAAAGTCATTTTGATTAAGCATTCCTCCAATAATTCAGATTTACTAAAGGCAAAAATTCATATAACACTGGTCAAACAATTTTAAAAATATTTTTGTTTTTGATTTTATTGCTTTTTTATGTATGTGTGACTAAAAAATGTCTTTAAAAAATATTAATTAGCTTCAGTATTAAAAATATATGCAAAGATTGTTTTTCTAATATTTCGCAAAGTTCGAAACCTAAATTTAACATTATTCAAGCAAAAGATTACTAGAAATTTTTTAAAGACACTGCTAAGTACCCATATAATAGTTCATTGTGATGATAAAGTATATATATTTATTTGGTTGAAACATAATTCCTCTGTATTAGACTGTTCTCTTTTTATCTTTGTCTGTCGCTTGTACTCTACATTTAGGGCGTCCCTCGCAACAGTCCAGCAGTAGTCTGCTAATATCTCAGGACTCCATATTCCCTTATACCTGTTTCCCGTCGATATGTCCTAATGGAAACATTGACCATATTCATCGCTAACTGCACAACAGTTATCAGGGTAGAAGTCCAAATGAGAGTACAGGAATGAATCTCCAATGACATGTTGCAGTCTAATTTCTGGTATGGTAACAGAAGTTTCGTCACAAGTTCTTTACAGTTCATTCTCCGTGGAGATTCTGTACTTTAGGGATGGCACCATACAAAAATATCAGTCTTTCCATATCGTAGGAACGGTAAAAAGCATGGGAGGACCCTTTTCATTGAGCCAGTTCCGGAGGTTAGGAGCACAAGTATTGCAACAAATATGTGGTGCCCATCTTTTATCTTGGTCTTCACTCTTGCACCCAAAATAGCAGTGATAAGCATTCCTAATCATTGGAGTAAGAGAACGTTTCTGTGTGGAAAATGTCGCTTTACCGCACACATAACAGAATTTATCAGCTTTATTTACACACTTTTGAGGTATTTCAAGATAATGAATGCTAACTGACACGAAAAATTCATGTGCACTACTCAAAAGCTTGTCTATGACTGATTCATAACAGAGGAAGATATTTAATCAGTAAATGTGAGGACGTAGCACAAAATTCGTACAGAACTGCTATAGCAAGTACAACTGAAACGAAGATATACCCAATGTTTAAGAAAACAGCAGTTTCTAAGTAAAACTTACTGTATCATAAAAACTAGAGTTAAACAACATTTTTTAATGTCATACTATTTTTCAGCACAGCAAAATTAGTTATAATTGACTGATTTCATCACCGATACATATTTTGGCTGTTTATCGGTTATAATTATAATTAATAAACATTCATTTATTAAATTTCAAATTATTATATATTTTACTAACAATTTACGTGTTATATGGCCTTTAAGATAGTTAATAGTTATTAACGTTATTAAAATGTTGCATATTTTCATTGTAAATAAATCAAACCTATTTATCAAAATATTAAAAGATTGTACTAATTGCAAGATTTGAATAAATGTTGATTTATCGTTTCCATTAAAACTATTTCTTATGTATGACACTATATAATTTATCCAATGAAGAAGGATGGATGCAAGATAATTCTGATGTTTTAGTCACGACATTAAACCTTTAAGCAATTTTCTATAAAGTTTTTGAGAAAATATTAAATTAACTTATTTATACCTGATAAAGAACTGTAATATTTTGGACGCGCAAATTTCTTTTAAGTGATACTATACAAATTTTACTCTAAATTTTGAAACAATTACTCTCAATACATTTTTAATTATTTATTTATTTTTAGGTAAGATTTCCAAATATTGTAACGGTTAATAGAGCGACAGCTCACAATCACATTGATAAGGAAACTGGACTTGTTCATTTTTTGGGATTTGCTAATTACCCTGTTCCTTCATATGCTTTTTTTACAATACCTCCAATTAAGAAAGAAGATTCTGCAAATTTGAATGGGAAATATGATATGGAGAAATTACTTACTGAAGCAAAGATAGTTGGAAAGGTTAAATTTTATTCTATTAAAATATTTTTCCTTTTAAAAAACAAATGATTTTTATTATTGCTATGCGGTTATTATATTAAAAGGTTTTTCGATTAGTTTGGACAATCTTTTATCATTCAATTTGAGCATGGATAATTTTTATTGAGTAAAAAACAAATTTACAATATAGATGGAGATAAAAATGCAATACGAGAGTTATTTTCTTGATTTAAAATCCTCAATAAAGTGTTGACTATTTTTCATTTTGTTAAAAGTTCAGACGGTCAAGATGGTACCATATGAGAAATCAGTAAAAACCTAAGAATATATATTGTTTTTTTTATTTTCCATGTGATAACTTCACTCACCAATCAAGCCAGATGTTTGTGGTTTTTTAAATAATATTTTATTGAAACTCAAGTAACAAATAGTGCCATAAATCCTTATTACTTAATATGAATCGTAAATTGAGTCTCGAGAGTTTTGTAATGCTAATTTTGCACATACTGTATGGTCTTCTCAGCTCAAATATTGCTGTACTGGTTGTCGAGATTACCAATGGCTCCCAACTCCAATAAAACACTTTTTTGCCTTTTCATTGTTTTTGACTCTTATTCAATTTAGCGTTGGGATTTTATCTATAACCGTATTCAGAAAGCCAAATGTCAAATCACGCTCCAAAAATGAACGAACATTTCTCATTTGTGGCAATAAAATAAAACCCTAGATTACATAGATTGCACACAAATTCCACCATGTATTACTCAAAATTGAAAGTATATCATCTATCCATTTAATAGCAGGCATTTCGAACCTTGTCTGACTTTGGTTGTGTACAATTCTTTCCATTGGACATTCATATTAGCTTACAATTTCATCGACAAATGCAATATTTTGGGGCGAGTTTCACCGCCTTAGTTTTCATCCTTTAAAGCGATTCAAAATCTGGATTTGACAGTGCAGTCCGTAAATCTAATAATTTCTGCTGATGATGTAGACAGACCATAACGTCATTGTTCTCTCAGTATTCAAAGCCGTTGTGTCCATGGCGATCATTTTTATCGTTCCCCATACTCGAACATATTCTTTATACCAGTGGCAATTGTTTGCATGCTCGAATTTTCCATTGTGAGTACTCTCAATCTAATTTCTTTCTGAAATTTTTAATAAAATCATCTGCTGGGAAAATTTTCTTTTCTTCCCTTTCGCCAGGACGCTTTAGAAAGCTGTCGTATTCAGATATTTTCTCGCTATAGACTTTGATGTTATTAAGGAAATTTAACTTTCAGACCTACAGAGTATTCAATTCTCTAGCAATCATTTTTATATCTGCTTTTGCGGCACTTCTCATTTCTTGTAAGATAATTACATCCTCTGATAATGGCACTTTTCTTAAGAATTGTGCAAAATTTTTCTAATGAATCTTCAACACTTGGGATGTTTTTCATTGTTGAACAACCTTGTCAAATCTTACCAGATTATCGGCCCACGTGGCAGTGTTTTCATTAATATCATTACTTGATTGTCTGAAAGCCATAGAAATCTCTCAATGACTAAAAATATGCAATAGTTTGACAAAATAAGTATAGTATTATTATTCATATATTTATTTATAATTTACATAGGTATATTTTACAGTGTAAATTATTCTGTAAATTATTCCCCGCAAATTACTTCTTAAAATCCAAAAGAAACACAATTCAGCGACAAAATGTTTATTAATAATTAAATATTACAACAATATGTGTGAATCAATATAATATCAATTTCCAACATTAACTTTTGAAAGAACCCGATCGTATGAGTCCCCGCGATGGCAACCATTAAAACAAACATTAGAATAATAACATCATATATATTTTAACATTTTAATTACAATTTTCTCATAATACTCCATTGCACTCTACAACACAAAATACTAAACCCTTCAACATTCGAATTATAATCAGTTATAAAACATTTAATTATAACAAACTTAAACCACCCTTTTACAACAAACTTAAACCACCCTTTTACTCACATCCCCCCGAGTTTGATAAGTATGCACACTCTCTTCTTCGTTGCGTGCTCGTATATTTTTAACATGCATACATACCCCATCAACAGAAACATTCCATGCCGAATTTACATCTGTTACCACACCTTCTCTCCACTCATCCATGCAAGACGCATTACCACCCTTTACATAAACGACATCACCAACTCGAAACTTTCCACTGGTTTCATTGTCCCGATCTCTTTCAACATTTTCGTCATTCAACTCGTATGCATATATGGAAGCAAATGGCACGGAGCATTCATTTTGACCCTCGCGCGGCGACGCATTATACCAAAACAGCATTTCTTCCACGGTTCCCCGCGTTCGTGCCACCATCCTTTTTATTGTCCTGTGGTTACGTTCCACAATTCCATTTCCAGAAGGTTCATACGCACATCTATATATATGCTTCACTTTCCATTCATCACAAAATTTTCTCAATGCATCGCTTTTAAACGCTCCTCCATTATCACTAAGTAATTCTCTGCAAAACCCTCTTTCGAACATGGTCTTTCTTATCGCATTCAACACGCTTCGTCCACTTTCATCTTTCAACTCATGCCATATTGCATACCTCCCGGGTCCGCAGTCCACTACCGACAAATACTTCTTTCCCTCCAAATGCACAACATCCACTGCTATCCTGACCCACGTGCCACCTACGCTCAACTCACCTTTCGGCATTCTACACGCATGCGGATCAACGGTAGCACACTTAAAACAATTTCTCACGACCGCCTCCACGTCCTTTCGTTTAACCACGTCAAATTTCTTTTTTACAAAATACATGGTTCGATCAACGCCAAAATGATGTTTTTCATGTTCTAATGTTATTTGATCCACTTCAACACTCGCGCACGCATGCGTTCCGCGATTACGCCCCACTCTCGTCAATGCATCCGCCTTATTCGCTCCCGATGGAATCCATTCGACAGTAACATTCAAACCGTAATCGGTAATCATTTCCTCAATTATATCCAATCTTCGCTTTATCAAGTATTCGTGCATACCCTTCACGTGCACCTTTTTCGATTTTGTCAACAGAGCTTTAATCCACGCCACGACCGAAGTTGAATCGCATTTCACAGTTATATCGGTGAATTTCCATTCAATTGCCATCGCCACGCCTTTTATGAAGGCATCCAATTCAGCCACGTTTATGTGTTTCACATCGTCAACTTTTCGAAGCCATACTGCATCTTCCACACATTTTTCCTTTTGCTCCACGTACACCGCCATCGCAACACTGCTCGCATCCGTATATACTGTAACATTTCCACTTCCATCTACGCTCCATACCCCCTGCGCTGGATCCTCACGTTCTATACGTTCCAGCAGCATTTTTATATCTCGTTTCGTCTCGTCGCCTGCATAATCATCCCATTTAGTACCCTTCATATTTCTTTTAATTACGCTACACTCAAGTCGCAACGATCCACATATAGGATAATGCCCTATGACTTTTCCGCATATTGAAAACACATCTCGACGCGAACAACTTTCCGTTTCACATTTCAAATCACCCAAGGGACCACGCCCCCACCATCGCTTGCCATCCTTCTTCCCTTGCAACTGCAACCCTAGTATACGCATGTTATCGACATCTTCGTGATCCTTTGTCACTAATCCAAATTGCTTCAAATGATTCACAACTTCGCATTCCGCAATTCCATTCAAATTCACAATTATGTCATCAACGTAGTGTGAAGTATTCTCATTAACTTTCGAGTTCAACTTGAGAACGTACGACACTATACCATCCATTATTTTCGGCGCACTCTTCAATCCGAATCCCAATCGCGTAAGTCGATAACGCGTTTTGTTTTGTGACACTGTCTGATACTTCCATAGCGACTCTTCAACATGAATTTGCAAGTACGCTCGCTTTAAGTCAACCACTGCCACATTGTCGCCCATTTTTCGCCATCTTCTCAACTCAGACCTGCATTCCTGCGCATCACCTGTGTGACTACTCACGCTCTTATTTACCGATTTATAATTCAACACTGGTCTCACTTTATCTTTCTTCTGCTGCACCACAGCAATCAACGGCAATATACCTTCCACGTTTTCATCCGTTTGCACCAATATGCCTTCCTTTATCCACGCATCAATTTCTTCATCGAATTTGTTCTTCATTTCTTGCGATATCCCATAATTTGCAACATTTTCATGCAAGAACGGTTCTCGTTCGTTCCACAACCATTTAACCGTCCACTTATCTCCATCAAACCACGCCTCATAATCCGGATCACTAATTTTATGTTCGACCGACATCACCGCCCTAACGCCGCAACCAACACTTTTCCCATTATCGAACTTCACACCTTCTGACGTTACATGCATTCCGCCCATTTTCGTCAATACATCCATTCCCACTATAATATCGATTCCTTTCAACATCTCAGCCAACACTATACACTGCACATTCATCCGTTCACCTACCATGTCCAACACAACACGTCGCATTTCACTACTCTCCCCGCATTTTCCATTTGCAAGCAATAATCTCACGCTACACGTTTCATGATCACCTTCTTTCGACACACCATTTCTCAACAACGTGTGCGAACAGCCTGTGTCAATCAACGCCCTACACCGCACGCCGTCCACCGTCACCTCCATTACATTATTCGCGCTTACCTGTCCACACGGACGTCCGCCAGCGCACGCGAACTCCGTTGCTCGTTTCCCCGCACGTTGCGCTCATTTTCATCAATTGGCGTTTTCCGCATTCCATAACGTTCACCGCACGCGTTCGCCATATGATTCTCATTCCCGCAAATATGGCATTTCCGCACAAACCCAGTCCGATTACGAAAACAATTTCGTGCCAAATGCCCCTGTTTTCCGCAGTAGTAACACACGACACTTCTTACCATGTCGTCACGCACGATCGCGCAGCTTTGCACACTCGTCCCAGTAGCCGTTATCGCTTTCGCTACTCCGACAACGTCTTCCAACGTTAAACTGTCTTCGTTGGGCATTGCCTTAATCGCATTCGACACAGATTTTGGCAGACCACACACAAAGGCACACTTGATCACGTCTTTCGATTCTATTCCCGCGCTCTTCGCTAATCTCTTTAAGTTTATGGCATGCAAATCTACCTTATCACTCACACATTTCAAGTTGACAAACATTTCATACGCTGTATATTTGTTTATGCCAAATGTTTTACGCAACGCCGATTCCACACCCCCTTTCACGTCTCGTTCTTCCTCAGACATATTCATATACACGCTGAAGGCCGGACCATCCAACAATAACGGCATAATGCGTCTCGTGTCCTTAATGCCTTGCACATCGCACACCATTCTAACCCGTTCCAACCATTCCTCAACATCCAAACCCCCATCATACTTTGTCACAACATTCAACACCCTTATAGACGACTTCACCGAGTCTTCATCCCGAATCCCCCCTTCATTCATTCCACTTTTTACTTTACTCGTCATTTTAAACACTTTATTTTAAAAATCGAATTTCAAAGTACAAAAAATATCTTGCCCGGATAGCTTGTATTCAAATTCAAACACGCCGTCCAATGACTCTCTCCGAATTATTCCCCGAAAATCCTTCTGTAAATTATTCCCCGCAAATTACTTCTTAAAATCCAAAAGAAACACAATTCAGCGACAAAATGTTTATTAATAATTAAATATTACAACAATATGTGTGAATCAATATAATATCAATTTCCAACATTAACTTTTGAAAGAACCCGATCGTATGAGTCCCCGCGATGGCAACCATTAAAACAAACATTAGAATAATAACATCATATATATTTTAACATTTTAATTACAATTTTCTCATAATACTCCATTGCACTCTACAACACAAAATACTAAACCCTTCAACATTCGAATTATAATCAGTTATAAAACATTTAATTATAACAAACTTAAACCACCCTTTTACAACAAACTTAAACCACCCTTTTACTCACATATTTTACAGTGTATTTGCACAATATTTGCAATATTAATTATTACGTAATAACTTTTTGCACTGTATCATGGGCACAATTTATCATGTAAAAATATATATTTTAATAATAGATGATTTAACGGACATTCTACTTTTTTGAAGTTTTAGAACTAATAACAACAAAATTTATTATGAATGAGCTTTTTAGACTTTCTCATATTGCCATATAATTCTATTCCTTATATTTTCTGTTTTTTAAATACCGATGTAAGTAACATTTTTTCATCTTTCTCTAAATAATTCAAAGAATCTTATTAATTATTTAAGAAAAGTATTACTTCTAAAATGTAAAATATTACCATCAAATATCAACTACTCATTATTCGTTGTTGATAATTACCCAAATGTTTATCGCGTCATGATGACGATGCTTCATTTGTTATTTTAGTTCGAAATTGTTTCTTACGATTTGCATTCAGTAATAGGAAAATTTCAAAATTGACTTTTTGACCTATCATTTGTAGAACAAATTCTTTTTGTTTCTTATTATTACTTAAAGTTTTATATTATATTTTACTTGAAGTTTTTTCAATTATGAGAATTTTCAGAATTGACAAACTTTCGTTTGCAGAATGCTTTCAAATTTGTAGCATGTCATCGATGTATGGGAAATATTTATTGTGTTGAGGGCAATCTTGAATTTATTCCATTATTTAACTGCTTTTCCAAACTCGACTAAGCTCGCCTTCAAATGATATAGTTTTCACAAGTTGTAAAAGAATAAATTTCTTTGGAAATTTTGTCAAGTGGTAATGGCAATTTTTACTATTTAGGTTGTTTCGTGACATATTTTTGTCTTAGATCACATCTTGTGTTTGTTTGACTAACATTTTTTCTTTTCAATCTGTCCTACTGGTTCCAATTAACTACCATTTTTGAAACAATTAGTGTCCATGAAACGAAAATAGTTTCGTTATTTCATTGCACAATTATGTACAAAAAAGTGTAAAAGATATGCTTAGTTTCAGTTACGTTGCAAAGAACCGGATTGTGAATTAATAATTTTTCAGCTAAATAAGAATTACGATTTGATGAAAACAAGTAAAAGCTGTGTTTTAAATATCTCAAATATCAGCGCTTAAACTGTTTTAGTATTGATTTTTTATATGCAAAATCTCACGGTTTCAAATTATTTTGGAATTCATTTAATTTTTTTCAAAATTCAAAAAGCCGCTAAAATTTCAAGTTTTAGCGCTGTGAACACAACTTCAATGTGTTGGTGTGTGTGAGTGAGGCAACAAAGCTTAATAAAACGCATTGTTATCGACAATGAGTCTATTCGCCAAGTTTTAGCTCGATCGAATCACTGGAAGTTACTTAGACATCACAAGATTTGCGTATCACATTCGTTCAACGCCAAACAGTTAATATAAAGGATTTTAAAAATGTTTGGATGACGACATGATAAATAAAACCATGTTTGTCAACACGAAGAAACTGTTGCAACTAGAAAGATTATGTCAACTGAGGAGATCTTTCAAATTTTTGTTTAATTGCTATTGTAGATATAGTGGGAACAAATATTGAAATATGACACTCTACTGGGCTATTTATTATAAGGACTTGAATATAATTACTGCATGTCTATTCACTTTCTTTTGCAGCTGACCGAATGTTAGAGACTATTTAAGAAAATAATTTTTGATTTGCACAAAGAATGTTGTTATGTTTTTAGCAAATATTCCTCCATACAAATAACAGCATATTCACCTTTTAATTTGAATGATTTTATTTTGATGACATAATTTCAACAACTTAGATAAATGCTCGTTGGAAGCTGAATCCAAGCTATTATCACAGCTTTGGAATAACGGAAAATTATTACATTCACTTGGAATGTCCTTTGACTATCAGCATTGTTGAAATGATGAAAACAAAGATATGGGGTTCTTCATTTGCAGATGCCTTTAAATGGTGGCCTCAAGAAAAAGTTCGATTTTATTTGCACTTATTTGTATTTGTTGTTGAAAATCAAAATTAGACAATAATTCATGTGATGGACAGAAAAAGTGGCGAATTATTGTCACATGTTTATGTGACAGATCCTTTGTTTACTTTTCACCACATCAATGCTTATGAAGATCAAGGTAAATGAAGACCTTTAATTGTTTATTAAATTTTAACATCTATTGTCATGTTGATAAATTGGATACACTTTGATTTGTTTACTATTATTTTCATTTATTATTCCTTTAGATTTATTGTATTTATTATTTATTTATGAGTTGTAATATTTTATTATTGGATTTATTTTAAGTGTAGGTACCAAGGAATAGTAAAATTTTATTCGATCTGACTTATCCCAAAATTTGATACATTATATTAGGTTTTTCCAAAAAGTAGCGACTGATTTTTATTTTCAAATTGAAATAAGCATAACTTTCCATTAATTCATTCAGTGGCGTAGCTAGAGTACTTGGCGCCCGGGGGCAGGGATATTTTGGCGTCCTGGGCTTACTATAAAAAATTTTTTGTGATATTAAAATAGACATATGTAAAAACGCCAAATATAAAATGCATATTAATAAATTCTAAAATAATATTTTAAAAAAATATAAAATATAAAAATATAACAAAACTAGAAAAAAACTGGAAAACAGAAAAATAAAATCCCTTTTTCATCGTTTATTTAAAAAAAATTTCAATGCTTGGCTATATTTATATATTTTATATATATTGCGTTCAATCCGGCGCCCCAAAAATTGTGGCGCCCGGGGTAACTGTCACACCTCGCCCCTCCTCGCTACGCCACTGAATTCATTGCTGTCCAACTTCTCAGCAAGTGTATGCCATTTTAAGAAAACTTAAAGAAAAAAAGTTATTAACATAATTATTAATGAGAAAACTGCGTATTTATATGGGCAGAGAGAGCTTCGATATGAATATCAATTTTGATTGAGGAAAATTTCTTCTAACGTTTTGTCGATCGCTGAATTTCTATATTTAGATTTGATATATTTCATGTCGGCAAAAGCTTGCTCACAAATATAATTTTAAGCTCAAATCGCGAATTTTCGGATATTTTTCTTTTCGAAACATTTTGAATAAATTTACTGCCTTTATTTAAAAAATTCATCTGCTTGCAATTCACATAGTTCAATTTGATGTTTAATATTGGTTTCTTCAACTTCGAAAGTGAACGGATTATTAAATAATTTTAAACCCTGCGCTTAGCGAGCGAACTTGGCTATGCAAAAGTAGATCACCATATTTGACATTAACTTCTTCTAGAAATTCTGTAAATTTACGATGAGTGAGTCCTCGGTTTCAGCCTCTTATTGCATTTGTTATTTTCATAGCAGTACTCATCGTGCATCTTAATCTCATAGTGTTTCCACATAAAGCTTGCCGAAGAATAATTAATCCCAATATTGTTTGAGCAGTCCATCAAGTACTATTTTTCCCCAACAATTGGTTTTGCTCCATCAGTTACAATGGCAGTGAAATTTTCAAAACCATACATACACACAACCTTTTTGAGTTCCTCATAAATATCGACACCTTTTGATGTTGAATATAGGGAAGCCAAAGTGCATTTCCAAACTTTGTTAATGTTTCACAAAAAGTTGTATATTCTCTTTAATGTCGTGTGTCTAACAAAGGCCAGTTAAAAGTGAAAACATGTCAAATTCAAGTTTTTTTAAATTTGATTTCCATACATCTAATTTTTTGATGAACGCTTTTACTTTGTCTATTGGAATCAGTGGCTGAATTTGTGGACCTTGAATTGGTTTAGTTAAAGCCCTCAGTTTCTTAAATATTGCAACTAAATAGGCCAGTTTAAAAATAAATTCATAATTTCCCTCTGTTCTTTACGTTAAGAAATTTTAGTATGTAAGCACTGAATAAATTACTTAGTAGGTAGATAGTAGCCCGCTGCAGCAATGACCCCCCCCCGGGGGGGGGGGGGGGGTCTGCTGCACGATTTTTTTTGCTGCACGATTTTTTTTGCTGCAACTTTTGATTACGCAATTATTCAGACTATAGTGAGGGGGTCTCGATGGTCCTGGGATTTTCAATACAAAAAAAAATTTTTCAATACAAAAACGATGGTCCTGGGATTTTCAATACAAAAAATTTTTTTCTATACAAAAATCCGACTACCACTAAAAAAGCCAACGATTTATCACACTATAGTGAGGGGGTCTCGATGGTCCTGGGATTTTCAATACAAAAAATTTTTTTCTATACAAAAATCCGACTACCACTAAAAAAGCATGGAATTTTCAGACTATAGTGAGGTGGGTCTCCTTGGTCCTGGAATTTTCAATACAAATAAAATTTTTTCAATAGAAAATTCGACTATCAATAAAAAAGCATGGATTTTTCTAGTTCAATTAAGGTGGGTCTCCTTGGTCCTGAGAAATAGGTGGTCTACACTAAAAAAGCCAAGGAATTTTCAGACTATAGTGAGGTGGTCTCCTTGGTCCTGAGAAATAGGCGGTCTTCAATAAAAAAGAGTGGTAATTTAAGGTCTCAGGATATTTTCAATACAAAAAGCTGGTCTTCAATAAAAAAGCATGGTAATTTAAGGTCTCAGGATATTTTCAATACAAAAAGGCAGTATACACTAAAAAAGAGTGGCAATTTAAGGTCTCAGGATATTTTCAATAGAAAAAGGCGGTCTTCAATAAAAAAGAGTGGCAATTTAAGGTCTCAGGATATTTTCAATACAAAAAGGTGGTCTACACTAAAAAAAAGAGTGGCAATTTAAGGTCTCAGGATATTTTCAATACAAAAATCCGATTATCAATAAAAAAGCATGGATTTTTCTAGGCCAATTAATGCGGGTCTCCTTGGTCCTGAGAAAAAGGTGGTCTACACTAAAAAACGTGGTAAATTTTTTCAATTAAAGTAAATAATGGTTCTAAAAATTAAAGTAAATTATGGGTCTAAAAAATTAAATTAAAGTAAATAATGGTCCAAATTTTTCAATTAAAGTAAATAATGGTCCAAATTTTTCAATTACATTAAATTATGGTTCTAAAAAATTAAATTACAGTAAATTATGGTTCTTAAAAATTAAATTACAGTAAATAATGGTCCAAATTTTTCAATTACAGTTAATTATGGTTCTAAAAAATTAAATTAAAGTAAATTAAGGTTCAAATTTTTCAATTAAAGTAAATTATGGTCCAAATTTTTGAATTACAGTAAATAATGGTCCAAATTTTTGAATTACAGTAAATAATGGTTCTAAAAATTGAATTACAGTAAATTATGGTTCTAAAAAATTAAATTACAGTAAATTATGGTTCTTAAAAATTAAATTACAATAAATAATGGTCCAAATTTTTCAATTAAAGTAAATAATGGTCCAAATTTTTCAATTAAAGTAAATTATGGTTCAAATTTTTAAATTAAAGTAATGAATGGGCTCAAATAACTAAATTAAGGTTCTAAAAAATTAAATTAAAGTTAATTAAGGTCCAAATTTTAAAATTAAGTAATCAATGGTCAAAAATTTTAAATTAAAGTTAAATAAGTAAATTAAAGTAATAATTTTTAAATAATTAATGTAATAAGTAAATTAAAGTAAGATTTTAAAATTTATTAACAAAAAGTTGAAATAATAGAAGGTGTTTGAGAATTGAAATTTTTTAATGAAAATTTTTATGAAATAATTTTTTAAGTAATTTTTAATAGAAATTTTTATGGAATAATTTTTTAAGTTAATTTTTAATGGAAATTTTTATGAAATATTTTTCAATGATAATTTTAGATGGAAATTTTTAAGATAATTTTTAATGAAAATTTCTATGAAATATTTTTCAAAGACAAATTTTAATAATAATTCAACAACAAACCAACAACTTAGTACCAACAACAACTAACTACCAACTACTAAGTACCTACAACCACCTACCTATTAACTAGCTACAACCACCTACCAACTAGCTACCACCTACCAAGTACCTACAACCACATACCAACAACTAGTTACCAGATACCAACTACTCACAGACGTCAACAACCAGGTACTAAGCATTATTAACCAACTACTAAGTACCAACAACAACTAACTACCAACTACTAAGTACCAACAACAACTAACTACCAACTACTAAGTACCTACAACCACCTACCAACTAGCTACCACCTATCCATTAACTAGTTACAACCAGCTAACTAGGTACTAGATACCAAGTACTAACAACCAGTTACCTGCTACTAAGTACCAACAACCACCTACCAAGTACATACAACCAACATCAACCAGGTACTAAGCATTAATTACCAACTACTAAGCATCATCAACGAACTACTAAGTACCTACAACCAACTAGCTACCACCTACCAAGTCCATACAACCAACAACAACCAGGTACTAAGCATTATCAACCAACTACCTACAACCAACAAAAACCAGCTAACAACTAGCTACCACCTACCAAGTACCAACAATCAACTAACAACCAGGTACTAAGCATTAATTACCAACTACTAAGTACCTACAATCACCTACCCATTAACTAGTTACTAAGTACTATCAACCAACTAGGTACTAGATACCAAGTACTAACAACCAACAACAACCAGGTACTAATCATTAATTACCAATTACTAAGTACCTACAACCATCTACCAAGTACATACAACCAAGTACTAAGCATTATTAACCAACTACTAAGTACCTACAACCGACTAGCTACCCCCTACCAAGTCCATACAACCAACAACAACCAGGTACTAAGCATTATCAACCAACTACCTACAACCAACAAAAACCAGCTAACAACTAGCTACCACCTACCAAGTACCAACAATCAACTAACAACCAGGTACTAAGCATTATCAACCAACTACTAACAACTAGATACTAAGCACTGTCAACTAGATACCAAGTACTAACAACCAGATGACCACGTGAAATTATTAGTTAAATAGGTAATTTTTAAATTAACTAATCAATGATCTAAAATATTAAAGTTAAGGTTAATTTATGATGAAGATTTTCTGGGATTTCCAATGTTAATTTTAGATGCAAATCTTCGTCAATTAATCAATGACCACATGAAATTATTAGTTAAATATGAAAATAAGGGTTATAATTAGTTGTTTAGTAAATTATGGTGTAAAATTAAGAAATAAAGAATAATTAGGTAAATTAAGGATAATTTAAGGAAAATTAAGGTTCAAAATTTAAAATTAAGTAACCAATGGTTCAAATTTTAAATTAAAGCTAAATAAGTAAATTAAAGTAAGATTTTTAAATTTATTATCAAAAGATTGAATAACCACCAACTTTTTTGAGAAATGTAATTTTTAATGAAAATTTAAATGGAAATTTTTTTAAGTTAATTTTAAATGTAAAATTTTTTAAGTTAATTTTAATGAAATAATTTTTTAAGTTAATTTTTAATGGAAATTTTAATGGAATAATAATAATAATAATAATAATAATAATAATTCAACAGTTCCCAACAATCGGTTACTAAATATTTTTAACTAGATGCTAACAAATACTTTGAACATGATACCACGTACTAACTAACTCTCAAACAACCAGATACCTACAACTAGTTACTAACAACCAACTAAGTATTCTTTATTGTATTTTATGAAATGTTTTTAAATTAATTTTTTATCTGTCTTTAAAAATATGTTTAATTACAATCAATAGAAAACCTTTTCAAAATGTCTAAATTTAACAAACATGTTGACTTTCATCAAAAAACCACAACTCAATCACTTTAAAACACCACGTGAAATTCAAAATAATTTAAATTACAATGAAATACTAATGAATTCTAATTTACAAAAACATCTTCTTTTAAATGATAACTACTGACTTATTATTGCAAAGTAAAAATCACATTCAATAAATACTTATTGTTGATCAGTTTTATTATATATACTCTGAGTTTATCCGACAGGATGTTTTGACCCCCTAAGGGTACTGGTCGTAAGGGTACTGGTCGTAAGGGTATTAGTCGTAAAGGTACTGGTCGTAAGGCTATTGGTAACACTCAACCACCACCTACTCATTAATTAACTACCATGTACTAACAACCAGGTCTCAAACAACTAAATACTAAACACTTACAACCCACAACAACCAGCTACTAAGCATTATCAACCTACAACTATATAACAACACTGAACCAGCTACCAAATACAAGATACCAAGTACCAACAATCAACTAACCACACATAAAAATAATAGCAATTAAATACAAAATATTCTTCATCACATACACTATCTTCTTATCAAAATCTAAAAAGTCAATCAGATACCAACTACCAACTACCAAGTACTAACAACCAACTACCTACAACCAACAACTATGTACTAACAAATTGATCTTTAAAAGAAAAATACTCATCACTTGAAAAATTAGATGGAAAATTAATTGAACTCAAGACATCAATAACTTGGTAAAAATTGATTAAATAATTGCAAAAATTTAAATTTACTCAAAATAAATATCATAAAAATTTAATTAATAGACAAGAAAGAATTCTATTCATTAATCATCCAGTAAATAAAAAAATACTGATCATTCAAGTTGAATCAACTAAGATAATAAATTAATAATATAAGATTTAGTAGATAATTGATTTAGATTGAATAAATCAATTGAAATAAAATTAATTTTAATTATTTTTTTTAAAAAATAATACATGTACTCAAATTGATTGACTGAATGCTCAAAATATTCAAAAATCAGTATAAATTCATTAAAATTATCAATGTCATCAATCTACAATAAAAATAATTATCATTAAATTCCAAAAGAGACTAGAAAACTAACAAACCAGAAAATTCATTCAAATGACAATAATTGGTATATTCAAGCGAATTCTCTAATAAAAACATCTAAAAAGCATCAAATTTCCCTGAAATATCTCTATGTTTAAAGATTAGTATCTTATCGATAAGTACTTGTTAAAGATCATATATTCACCTCAAACTAACAAAAGATTCATTAAAATCCCTTAAATGACTATATTTCAACCCTTAATTCGTATTATTACAAATATCATCTAAAAAGCATCAAATTTCATTGAAATAACTTTATCCTTAAAGATTGATATTTTAATGATAATTACCCTTAAAAGATCATATATTCCCCTCAGACTAATAAGATTCCTTAAAATCATTTAAATGACTATAATTCTAACTTTAATTCCTATTATCACGAATATTTCCCTATAAAACATGTAAAATAATTTGGTCATTAACCCTAAATAATTTATAAAATCTAATGATAAAACCGGTTATAATTAAATTTTTGTTAATCACTGTACTCGAAATTTAAAATAAATATTGCTTGAAATTTGACTGTACAATATAACTGAGTAGTTGCATAGAAAGATTAAATTTATCCATATTTCTTCAAATGATCATTTTTACCGATATCCAACCGATTTAATTACTAATTAAAATCACCCGATAGATTTCTCCCAATAAAGATCAATTTTCTTTAGTCGACGTTTTAAATCAATATTTCCAACTTTTGTCGTTGTCCGTCTAAATAAAGATAAAAAATAATTTAAAGTTGATATCAATCCCAATTATCTGTAAAGTTTTCATTGTCAAAACCAAGTAAATAGATTATCCCTACTTAATAAAACATTGTTCTAAAACATAAATCTAAATTAATTTACTGTGCATTAATCACAACCTAATAAAACAATATAATTATTATTGATTCATAACTAATGTATTGCAATTTCCCTTAAAACATTGATATTTTGCCAACATCACCATTAAAAAAATCATATATTCCCATCTTAACCCATCCTTAATTAATTTAACCAACTATATCCCCTCAAAAGATCATATTTTCCCACCTTATTCGATCCCTCATTAAATCTAACCGACAATATCCCATCTTAACCGATCTCTCACCAAATATTTCTACCCTTTTAAACATCTAACCAAATATATCCTTCAATTCTACCCACTTGAATCCTCCTTTAATTCAATTCAGTCTTAAAATCCTTAGAGAGAATTCTTCAAAAAATATGACTTTTAATTAACTGTTAAAGACACCAGACATTCTTCTAATGAAATAATTTAGTAGCTAAATAATAAGAGCCCACTAAAAGGTCAAAATTCACTAAAATTTTCTACAAATATTCACCATCAAATACCTAACTGGAGATGATACATATATTAATTGATGATAATTCTTCAGCTATTCAACCAATCATTTTCAAGCAGTAACAGCAAACTAAATTTCTGTATATCCTACAATAATTATCAAGTAAATTTAAAGTCCTTGATAAGGTTAACTGTTTCTTAGCTTATGTTTTTTAAAGTTCATCAATGTGTAAATATTCTTAGAAAATTATTGAAAAAATTATTTAGTCAAATATATTACAAAGTTATCATCAAAAATTTATTCTATCACTTAATTATTAATCTAATTGTCAATGAAATTAATTTTTATTTAAAAACTATTCAATAAAATACAACTAATTATCAAGAAATTAATTAAATTTATCAATTAAATTTATCAGTCAACATGAAATTCTTAGAAAATTATTCAATATCCTCATAAAAATTTATCCTATCACTTGATTATTGTACAAACTTTAATTATTAACCTCATTGAAAATAAATTTTATTTAAAATTAAAAAACAAGTCAATAAAAATACATCCAATTATCAAGAAATTAATTAAATTTATCTTAGAACTAACTTTAAATTTTTAAATATTCTTTCAATCAACATGAAATTCACAAAAATGATAGAAATTCATAAAAATGATAGAAAATTACAAAAAATGATGGAAATCCACAAAAAAACGATAAAAATTCACAAAAATTACGGAAATTCATGAAAATATTAGAAAATTACAAAAAATGATGGAAATTCATGAAAATGATAGAAATTCATGAAAATGATAGAAATTTACTTGAATAAAACCATCAACTCTAAAAATTATCAATGCCTTAAACAACAAATTTGTCTAAATAATCATTCAAATAAAAGCATTAAATACCTTTACGACTAATACACTTACGACATGTTGAATGTGAGTAGTACCCTTGTGAGCAATACCCATAGGGGGACAGAATATTTTTTCGGATAAACTCAGAGTATATATTAATTAACTCATTCAAATTTATCATTGAATCAGTAAAATTATCATAAATTTCGATAAAAATTCTAATGTGGTAAGCAATGAAAAGAGAAATATTCTTTAAACTTTGATAACAATTATATAGTGGAAAATCCGGGAATATAAGTGATTAATTAATGGAATATTGAGAATCGGAGGAATATCAATGAGAAGGATATATAATTTAAACTAGTTTATTACATAACAAGCCGCGACTAGTTTATTACATAACAAGCTGTGAATGATAATTTATTGAGAATTATTGATTAAATCTTTTTTTTTAATTTTTGACTAAAATAAATTCTAAAATAATAGCAAATTATTACTAAAATGTTTTAATTTGCATTATGTATTTCAAAAACAATGATCATAAAAGATAATATATATATATATATATATATATATATATATATATATATATATATATATATATATATATATATATATATTACCCTTTTCATTCAAAATAAGTTAAATATTCAAATATAAGTCTTAGAAAATACAATCAAAATTAAATTTTAAAAATATAAATTTTATAAGTTTTTCAAATTCTCGAATAATGTAAATAAGAAATTAATCTATTACCAGTTACATACTTTTAAACTTATTGATGGAATAAAACATTAGAAATAAAAAGTGTTTTTTTGTATAAGTACTTGTAATAATAGCTATATATTATTAAATTTACTATTCTACACTAAATATTTCGAAAACAAATATCATAATATGAATTATATTACTCCTTTCAATCAAAGTAAATTAAATGTATCATTCAAATACAATTAAAATTAAATCATCAATTTATTACTTTAATTTAAAAATAAAAATTTTATATGTAAATGCGAATAAGAAATTGATTTATTAACAGTTCTAAACTTTTTAAACTTATTGATTAGGCAGTAGAAACTAACTTTTTTTTCAAAAAGTCCTTTAACATTGTATTCTATTTATTATCAAATTAACTATTTTACACTAAAATATTTCAATTTAGAAAAAAAAAATCATCATAATATTGAATGTGATACTTCAATCAAAATAAGTTAATACTCAAATATATGTCTTATAAAGTACAATCAAAATTAAATACTTCACTAAATTTTAAGTAAAGTTTTTTAAATTCTCTGGTAAATGTTAACAAGATATTAATTTATTAATCATTATAGACTTTTTATACTTATTATCGAAATTAAACAATAGAATGATATTCAAAATATGTACAATTTAAAAATAAAATTAAAATTAAATAACATACTTTAAAAATGTTGGTAAAATACCATTCACGGCTTGTTATGTAATAAACTAGTCGCGGCTTGTTATGTAATAAACTAGTTTAAATTATATATCCTTCTCATTGATATTCCTCCGATTCTCAATATTCCACTAATTATTATCACTAATATCCCCCCGATTTCCACTATTTAATCATTTGTATCACCCTGATTTTCCATTTTTTTTAATCACTAATATCCCCCCATCCCGATATTTAATCAATTATATTCCGCCGATTTTGATTAATTATTCACTTAAAACATCCCCACAAATATTTGTTTTAAAAGTTTTTTTTTTATTAAATTTATGAAATCATTTTAAATAAATTCAATTAATATATTTCCATTCTTATCAACCTTTTTTCTTATCTATGCCCATTAATAAATTATTCTACCAATTATTTTCACCCATTTGAATTTATCATCGAGTAATGAATAATTTCCTCACTCTAATGAAGATTCTTAACACCTTCATTGTTAGTTTTATCAAAGTTTAAAGAATATTTCATTTTACATTGCTTACCACTTTAGAATTTTTATCGAAATTTATGATAATTTACTGATTCAATGATAAATTTGAATGAGTTAATTAATATATACTCTGAGTTTATCCGAAAAAATATTCTGTCCCCCTATGGGTATTGCTCACAAGGGTACTACTCACATTCAACATGTCGTAAGTGTATTAGTCGTAAAGGTATTTAATGCTTTTATTTGAATGATTATTTAGACAAATTTGTTGTTTAAGGCATTGATAATTTTTAGAGTTGATGGTTTTATTCAAGTAAATTTCTATCATTTTCATGAATTTCTATCATTTTCATGAATTTCCATCATTTTTTGTAATTTTCTAATATTTTCATGAATTTCCGTAATTTTTGTGAATTTTTATCGTTTTTTTGTGGATTTCCATCATTTTTTGTAATTTTCTATCATTTTTATGAATTTCTATCATTTTTGTGAATTTCATGTTGATTGAAAGAATATTTAAAAATTTAAAGTTAGTTCTAAGATAAATTTAATTAATTTCTTGATAATTGGATGTATTTTTATTGACTTGTTTTTTAATTTTAAATAAAATTTATTTTCAATGAGGTTAATAATTAAAGTTTGTACAATAATCAAGTGATAGGATAAATTTTTATGAGGATATTGAATAATTTTCTAAGAATTTCATGTTGACTGATAAATTTAATTGATAAATTTAATTAATTTCTTGATAATTAGTTGTATTTTATTGAATAGTTTTTAAATAAAAATTAATTTCATTGACAATTAGATTAATAATTAAGTGATAGAATAAATTTTTGATGATAACTTTGTAATATATTTGACTAAATAATTTTTTCAATAATTTTCTAAGAATATTTACACATTGATGAACTTTAAAAAAGATAAGCTAAGAAACAGTTAACCTTATCAAGGACTTTAAATTTACTTGATAATTATTGTAGGATATACAGAAATTTAGTTTGCTGTTACTGCTTGAAAATGATTGGTTGAATAGCTGAAGAATTATCATCAATTAATATATGTATCATCTCCAGTTAGGTATTTGATGGTGAATATTTGTAGAAAATTTTAGTGAATTTTGACCTTTTAGTGGGCTCTTATTATTTAGCTACTAAATTATTTCATTAGAAGAATGTCTGGTGTCTTTAACAGTTAATTAAAAGTCATATTTTTTGAAGAATTCTCTCTAAGGATTTTAAGACTGAATTGAATTAAAGGAGGATTCAAGTGGGTAGAATTGAAGGATATATTTGGTTAGATGTTTAAAATGGTAGAAATATTTGGTGAGAGATCGGTTAAGATGGGATATTGTCGGTTAGATTTAATGAGGGATCGAATAAGGTGGGAAAATATGATCTTTTGAGGGGATATAGTTGGTTAAATTTAATTAAGGATGGGTTAAGATGGGAATATATGATTTTTTTAATGGTGATGTTGGCAAAATATCAATGTTTTAAGGGAAATTGCAATACATTAGTTATGAATCAATAATAATTATATTGTTTTATTAGGTTGTGATTAATGCACAGTAAATTAATTTAGATTTATGTTTTAGAACAATGTTTTATTAAGTAGGGATAATCTATTTACTTGGTTTTGACAATGAAAACTTTACAGATAATTGGGATTGATATCAACTTTAAATTATTTTTTATCTTTATTTAGACGGACAACGACAAAAGTTGGAAATATTGATTTAAAACGTCGACTAAAGAAAATTGATCTTTATTGGGAGAAATCTATCGGGTGATTTTAATTAGTAATTAAATCGGTTGGATATCGGTAAAAATGATCATTTGAAGAAATATGGATAAATTTAATCTTTCTATGCAACTACTCAGTTATATTGTACAGTCAAATTTCAAGCAATATTTATTTTAAATTTCGAGTACAGTGATTAACAAAAATTTAATTATAACCGGTTTTATCATTAGATTTTATAAATTATTTAGGGTTAATGACCAAATTATTTTACATGTTTTATAGGGAAATATTCGTGATAATAGGAATTAAAGTTAGAATTATAGTCATTTAAATGATTTTAAGGAATCTTATTAGTCTGAGGGGAATATATGATCTTTTAAGGGTAATTATCATTAAAATATCAATCTTTAAGGATAGAGTTATTTCAATGAAATTTGATGCTTTTTAGATGATATTTGTAATAATACGAATTAAGGGTTGAAATATAGTCATTTAAGGGATTTTAATGAATCTTTTGTTAGTTTGAGGTGAATATATGATCTTTAACAAGTACTTATCGATAAGATACTAATCTTTAAACATAGAGATATTTCAGGGAAATTTGATGCTTTTTAGATGTTTTTATTAGAGAATTCGCTTGAATATACCAATTATTGTCATTTGAATGAATTTTCTGGTTTGTTAGTTTTCTAGTCTCTTTTGGAATTTAATGATAATTATTTTTATTGTAGATTGATGACATTGATAATTTTAATGAATTTATACTGATTTTTGAATATTTTGAGCATTCAGTCAATCAATTTGAGTACATGTATTATTTTTTAAAAAAAATAATTAAAATTAATTTTATTTCAATTGATTTATTCAATCTAAATCAATTATCTACTAAATCTTATATTATTAATTTATTATCTTAGTTGATTCAACTTGAATGATCAGTATTTTTTTATTTACTGGATGATTAATGAATAGAATTCTTTCTTGTCTATTAATTAAATTTTTATGATATTTATTTTGAGTAAATTTAAATTTTTGCAATTATTTGAATCAATTTTTACCAAGTTATTGATGTCTTGAGTTCAATTAATTTTCCATCTAATTTTTCAAGTGATGAGTATTTTTCTTTTAAAGATCAATTTGTTAGTACATAGTTGTTGGTTGTAGGTAGTTGGTTGTTAGTACTTGGTAGTTGGTAGTTGGTATCTGATTGACTTTTTAGATTTTGATAAGAAGATAGTGTATGTGATGAAGAATATTTTGTATTTAATTGCTATTATTTTTATGTGTGGTTAGTTGATTGTTGGTACTTGGTATCTTGTATTTGGTAGCTGGTTCAGTGTTGTTATATAGTTGTAGGTTGATAATGCTTAGTAGCTGGTTGTTGTGGGTTGTAAGTGTTTAGTATTTAGTTGTTTGAGACCTGGTTGTTAGTACATGGTAGTTAATTTACGGTGACCAGATTTCTTGATAGTGAATGTGGTACAGAGGGGTGGTTTTTCCAAAAATAAAAAAAAATATTAATTTATATATGACACATATTTATTGTATCACAAATTTATTTAAATTTTATTTTAAATTATTACTTTTAACTTACAATTTAATTAAATTGACAATTTATTGTTGAAATAATTAATAATAAAGCTGATGTTTGAAAAATCGCATCCGAATTTTTATTTACATTTTTTTCCACGTTAAAACACAGCCACACAGCCTACTTATCAAGTGCATTTAAATTAAAATATTAAACTGTCAAAAATGTCATAGTGATGTAAATTGAAAACAGGGTTTTGTAAGAAATTTATTTGTAGTTCTTTCCGGCGATATAAATTAAAATCTATATATTTGTTATTAATATATCGACTCCTAAATTTTAGGACCTAAATTTTAGGTCCTAAAACAACCCAGTAAACTTAAACTTTTACAAAAAAAAATTGATAATTTTTTAAAATCGATATATTAATGAAATGACTTAAATGTGGTACAAAATGTGGTGCAGTTGACAATGTTGGACGCCTTTTCAAAATGTTGTACTGTACCACACAATGTGGTACGTATGGTCACCTTAAGTTAATTAATGAGTAGGTGGTGGTTGAGTGTTACCAATAGCCTTACGACCAGTACCTTTACGACTAATACCCTTACGACCAGTACCCTTACGACCAGTACCCTTAGGGGGTCAAAACATCCTGTCGGATAAACTCAGAGTATATATAATAAAAACTGATCAACAATAAGTATTTATTGAATGTGATTTTTACTTTGCAATAATAAGTCAGTAGTTATCATTTAAAAGAAGATGTTTTTGTAAATTAGAATTCATTAGTATTTCATTGTAATTTAAATTATTTTGAATTTCACGTGGTGTTTTAAAGTGATTGAGTTGTGGTTTTTTGATGAAAGTCAACATGTTTGTTAAATTTAGACATTTTGAAAAGGTTTTCTATTGATTGTAATTAAACATATTTTTAAAGACAGATAAAAAATTAATTTAAAAACATTTCATAAAATACAATAAAGAATACTTAGTTGGTTGTTAGTAACTAGTTGTAGGTATCTGGTTGTTTGAGAGTTAGTTAGTACGTGGTATCATGTTCAAAGTATTTGTTAGCATCTAGTTAAAAATATTTGGTAACCGATTGTTGGGAACTGTTGAATTATTATTATTATTATTATTATTATTATTATTATTATTATTATTATTATTCCATTAAAATTTCCATTAAAAATTAACTTAAAAAATTATTTCATTAAAATTAACTTAAAAAATTTTACATTTAAAATAAACTTAAAAAAAATTTCCATTTAAATTTCATTAAAAATTACATTTCTCAAAAAAGTTGGTGGTTATTCAATCTTTTGATAATAAATTTAAAAATCTTACTTTAATTTACTTATTTAGCTTTAATTTAAAATTTGAACCATTGGTTACTTAATTTTAAATTTTGAACCTTAATTTTCCTTAAATTATCCTTAATTTACCTAATTATTCTTTATTTCTTAATTTTACACCATAATTTACTAAACAACTAATTATAACCCTTATTTTCATATTTAACTAATAATTTCATGTGGTCATTGATTAATTGACGAAGATTTGCATC
The DNA here is from genome assembly GCA_959609185.1 of Schmidtea polychroa. NCBI lineage: Eukaryota > Metazoa > Platyhelminthes > Tricladida > Dugesiidae > Schmidtea > Schmidtea polychroa. Next base: position 30,420 of record CAUHTR010007656.1, on the reverse strand, counting down.
TAAAATTAACATTGGAAATCCCAGAAAATCTTCATCATAAATTAACCTTAACTTTAATATTTTAGATCATTGATTAGTTAATTTAAAAATTACCTATTTAACTAATAATTTCACGTGGTCATCTGGTTGTTAGTACTTGGTATCTAGTTGACAGTGCTTAGTATCTAGTTGTTAGTAGTTGGTTGATAATGCTTAGTACCTGGTTGTTAGTTGATTGTTGGTACTTGGTAGGTGGTAGCTAGTTGTTAGCTGGTTTTTGTTGGTTGTAGGTAGTTGGTTGATAATGCTTAGTACCTGGTTGTTGTTGGTTGTATGGACTTGGTAGGGGGTAGCTAGTCGGTTGTAGGTACTTAGTAGTTGGTTAATAATGCTTAGTACTTGGTTGTATGTACTTGGTAGATGGTTGTAGGTACTTAGTAATTGGTAATTAATGATTAGTACCTGGTTGTTGTTGGTTGTTAGTACTTGGTATCTAGTACCTAGTTGGTTGATAGTACTTAGTAACTAGTTAATGGGTAGGTGATTGTAGGTACTTAGTAGTTGGTAATTAATGCTTAGTACCTGGTTGTTAGTTGATTGTTGGTACTTGGTAGGTGGTAGCTAGTTGTTAGCTGGTTTTTGTTGGTTGTAGGTAGTTGGTTGATAATGCTTAGTACCTGGTTGTTGTTGGTTGTATGGACTTGGTAGGTGGTAGCTAGTTGGTTGTAGGTACTTAGTAGTTCGTTGATGATGCTTAGTAGTTGGTAATTAATGCTTAGTACCTGGTTGATGTTGGTTGTATGTACTTGGTAGGTGGTTGTTGGTACTTAGTAGCAGGTAACTGGTTGTTAGTACTTGGTATCTAGTACCTAGTTAGCTGGTTGTAACTAGTTAATGGATAGGTGGTAGCTAGTTGGTAGGTGGTTGTAGGTACTTAGTAGTTGGTAGTTAGTTGTTGTTGGTACTTAGTAGTTGGTAGTTAGTTGTTGTTGGTACTTAGTAGTTGGTTAATAATGCTTAGTACCTGGTTGTTGACGTCTGTGAGTAGTTGGTATCTGGTAACTAGTTGTTGGTATGTGGTTGTAGGTACTTGGTAGGTGGTAGCTAGTTGGTAGGTGGTTTGTAGCTAGTTAATAGGTAGGTGGTTGTAGGTACTTAGTAGTTGGTAGTTAGTTGTTGTTGGTACTAAGTTGTTGGTTTGTTGTTGAATTATTATTAAAATTTGTCTTTGAAAAATATTTCATAGAAATTTTCATTAAAAATTATCTTAAAAATTTCCATCTAAAATTATCATTGAAAAATATTTCATAAAAATTTCCATTAAAAATTAACTTAAAAAATTATTCCATAAAAATTTCTATTAAAAATTACTTAAAAATTATTTCATAAAAATTTTCATTAAAAAATTTCAATTCTCAAACACCTTCTATTATTTCAACTTTTTGTTAATAAATTTTAAAATCTTACTTTAATTTACTTATTACATTACTTATTTAAAAATTATTACTTTAATTTACTTATTTAACTTTAATTTAAAATTTTTGACCATTGATTACTTAATTTTAAATTTGGACCTTAATTAACTTTAATTTAATTTTTTAGAACCTTAATTTAGTTATTTGAGCCCATTCATTACTTTAATTTAAAAATTTGAACCATAATTTACTTTAATTCAAAAATTTGGACCATTATTTACTTTAATTGAAAAATTTGGACCATTATTTACTGTAATTTAATTTTTAAGAACCATAATTTACTGTAATTTAATTTTTTAGAACCATAATTTACTGTAATTCAATTTTTAGAACCATTATTTACTGTAATTCAAAAATTTGGACCATTATTTACTGTAATTCAAAAATTTGGACCATAATTTACTTTAATTGAAAAATTTGAACCTTAATTTACTTTAATTTAATTTTTTAGAACCATAATTACTGTAATTGAAAAATTTGGACCATTATTTACTGTAATTTAATTTTTAAGAACCATAATTTACTGTAATTTAATTTTTTAGAACCATAATTTAATGTAATTGAAAAATTTGGACCATTATTTACTTTAATTGAAAAATTTGGACCATTATTTACTTTAATTTAATTTTTTAGACCCATAATTTACTTTAATTTTTAGAACCATTATTTACTTTAATTGAAAAAATTTACCACGTTTTTTAGTGTAGACCACCTTTTTCTCAGGACCAAGGAGACCCGCATTAATTGGCCTAGAAAAATCCATGCTTTTTTTATTGATAATCGGATTTTTGTATTGAAAATATCCTGAGACCTTAAATTGCCACTCTTTTTTAGTGTAGACCACCTTTTTGTATTGAAAATATCCTGAGACCTTAAATTGCCACTCTTTTTATTGAAGACCGCCTTTTTCTATTGAAAATATCCTGAGACCTTAAATTACCACTCTTTTTTAGTGTAGACCGCCTTTTTGTATTGAAAATATCCTGAGACCTTAAATTACCATGCTTTTTTATTGAAGACCAGCTTTTTGTATTGAAAATATCCTGAGACCTTAAATTACCACTCTTTTTTATTGAAGACCGCCTATTTCTCAGGACCAAGGAGACCACCTCACTATAGTCTGAAAATTCCTTGGCTTTTTTAGTGTAGACCACCTATTTCTCAGGACCAAGGAGACCCACCTTAATTGAACTAGAAAAATCCATGCTTTTTTATTGATAGTCGAATTTTCTATTGAAAAAATTTTATTTGTATTGAAAATTCCAGGACCAAGGAGACCCACCTCACTATAGTCTGAAAATTCCATGCTTTTTTAGTGGTAGTCGGATTTTTGTATAGAAAAAAATTTTTTGTATTGAAAATCCCAGGACCATCGAGACCCCCTCACTATAGTGTGATAAATCGTTGGCTTTTTTAGTGGTAGTCGGATTTTTGTATAGAAAAAAATTTTTTGTATTGAAAATCCCAGGACCATCGTTTTTGTATTGAAAAATTTTTTTTTGTATTGAAAATCCCAGGACCATCGAGACACCCTCACTATAGTCTGAATAATTGCGTAATCAAAAGTTGCAGCAAAAAAAATCGTGCAGCAGACCCCCCCCGGGGGGGGGTAAAAAAAAAAAAAAAAAAAAAAAAAAAAAAAAAAAAAAAAAAAAAAAATCAAATTTTATTTTAATAAATTCCAACTGGCCATAAGGCCGAAGGGGGGAACTTCCCGCCACTTAATTTTTCTTGTTTCTTAATACTTCAAATCTTTTATTGCTAGAGTTGGAAACTCCCGCAATTGGACGTTGGTTGTTCTCCGGTAAGCATCATTCGGGCAAGAGAAGCTAACCATGGCCAAGCATAATCACGCTCGGCCATGGCCCGTATTTCAGCACCGGACATTCATTCGTAGATTAGGAGAGGCTTTCTTGTTTTCACAATCACAGTCTCTGTCTGATGAGTTTATTATCTGCTTGGTAGTCCGAGCAGATTCTGTTGTTTAGGAGAGGCTTTCCCGTCTTAGCAGTCACAGCCTCTGTCTGGTGAGTTTAGCTCTGATGTCATTCGGCCAGATCCAAGAGTAGTCCAATTCATCTGCTTGCGCATATGTTGAACTGGCATATTGAAGTTGTCCGAGCAGATTTGGGTTAGGAGAGGCTTTCAGATATAGCTGTTCCTCTGTCTGATAAGTTAGATGCAGTTTTGTTTTCTAGAAGTTAGTTAATATTTACGGAGTAGAAAGACTCCATTTTTTGGACTTTTATAGCGTTAATAGTTTATATATACTAATAATATATTATTTATAAAGTTTAAGATATTGGAAAGAGATATAATATAGATAAGAACACTAAAAAGTAAAGAAAGTAGAAGCTATCAATGAGCAGGATCCATACAAGGATCCTTACATTTACCCACTGATAGCTGTGAGATACTGTTAATGCCGTTTTTTCTTCTTCTTTTTATTTTGTTTCTTAATTAGGTTTTTCGGTGCATCATTGGTTAATTCTTCACAGTTAACATTTTTTCCTACTTGCATATATTCATGCATGACTTGGAACATTTTTGGGTCGGTTTGGATATTATTGAAGTAACCTTTGCAAGAGCTTACTACCATCTTCGCTGCAGTGGTTGTCTATTAGGCTATCGTCATTCCGGTTGGAGAGTGATGGTATATTTATGGATTCAGCTAGGTTGGGTATCATGTTTATGGATTCTGCAATAGTTGGAAAGTCATCAAAATAGGATTCATAATAGAAATTCTGGATTAATTGGACAGTCTTTCATATAAACGGATTCTGCTATAACTTCAGAGTCTTTCATATAATATGGTTCAGTAGAATTTCGGAGGTCATCATAATAGGATTCAGTAGTATTTGGGGATTCATCATAATAGGATTCAGTAGTATTTGGGACGTCATTATCATATGAGTTATCAGTAGCTTGTAGTTCGGAGTTGGCGAATTCATTGAGTTAGTGAGCATGGATATTTGGTGTAAATGTTCAGGCTTTAGAGGTTCGGATAGGTCTGGATAGGTTGAGATGATCGAGTTTATAATATTATTGATATTGGCGTATTTTTCATTGTTTGGATTAGTAGTTGATTCAAAGTTGGTGGTATTGGAGCTGGGAATTTTATAAGTTGATTCATTGGTATCGCTGCTTTGATTAAAGATTTCTTGGTTAGTGATTGATTTTTTTGGAATTGGGCTAGAGTAGTGGGGTCTTGGTAGGTTTATATATATATAAGTTTTCGGCTTCCATATTTTGACGGTTGGTATTGGTTGAGCATATTGAGGCTTGATCGTGGGGTTTCTTATCATCGGTAGTCGTCTGAAGGACGAGCTATTGGATTTGGCCACATTTTCTGGGAGTCGGCCGGAGGCCGGCGAGCTGTGTTTTTGAAATTTATCGGATTTGGTAACGTTTTCTGGGAGTCGGCCGAAGGCCGGCAAGCTGTGGCTTTGAAATTTATCGAATTTGGTAACGTTTTCTGGGAGTCGGCCGAAGGCCGGCGAGCTGTGGCTTTGAAATTTTTTCGAATTTGGTAACGTTTTCTGGGAGTCGGCCGAAGGCCGGCGAGCTGTGATTGAATATTACAGTTTCAGGGCTTACGTTTGCTGTGAGTCGGCCATAGGCCGACGAGCTGCGTATAATTTTTTCGTCCTCCGAAGGAGGACGAAAAAAATTTTTAGCGTTGTCATCGGATCTGATTTTTGAGGAAAATATAAACAAATTATTCTGAATTTGTTTTTTCTTTAATTTTTTGCGTTTTTTATTTCTAGCTTTTTTATTTTTATAAATTTTTCTAAAATCATTAAAGAAGTAATTATCATGCTTTTTTTCAAAAAATGTAAATTTTTTCACGTTTTTATTTTTAATAATTTGATTTTTAATAAAATTTTCATTACTTATATTAATTCTATTTACGGTGTTTTTAAAATTATTAGGGTTTTCATTTAAATTAGCCTTTTTTTTAAATTTTTCTTTAAAATTAACGTATTTTTTAAAAAAAGCATGTTTATCTAACGAATTATTAATCATAAAAGAAAGGTAATTTTGATTATAATTTACGTTAGATTGCCATATTTTTACGGCTGCTTCGAATGCCTCTAGGAAATCAATATGCTGTTCTCTGACCAAGTTTTCGATTACAAAGCATCCAGAGATGAGCTTGTCAGCATATCTGTATGTATTTTGGCTTATATCCCGAATATTGGAGCCAATACAATCCCAGCAAGCAGTTCGGAGATCCTTCGACATTTCAATGGTTCCTGAAAAATAGTTAAAAAGCTGAAAAGCAATAAAAAACTCATTGATTTCTGCCCCAGTGCTAGTGAATGTTATATGAAGTAATTCTACTAAGCTCTGGGGACTTTTACCAAAAATTTTTAGCGTTGTCATTGCTGCAGCGGGCTACTATCTACCTACTTTACTTCAATTTATTTTGACACGTTATTGAATATCAGAACATATATTTATGTATATAAGTGACGATCTTAGACAATTTTGAAATAATGCCGCACGAGGATAATCACAGTGCCGACCGAAGTCATATATATATATATATATATATATAATAAGATCTCTTTTCAATTTTTACCTCTGGTTTCTTTTCAATTGACATTGTATTTATTAAAAAGCTTGACTATGAATTAGTAGGGATATCGATGTTTTTTTATATATATGAATTTTCAACACAGCCTTTTTCAAGTGATTTTGATCTTTATTGGTCCTTTTTACCTTTATTATGATAATTATTTTATGTTGTTTTATATCGACGTATTTTTGGGGAAACATTTATACTACTGATTTTTATTAAAAAAAAATGTAAATAAGATTTTGCTTTAACTCTACAATATCCAGAAGTTATTAATAATTACTAACAGGCTTCATGAATTAGTTGAGTTGATTAAGACCTTTATATATTTTGAGAATTCAAAATTGATGTTGCCATTAACTGAGAATTATACGTTTCAAGGGTGTGTAAGAAGGGAATCCCTACAAGATATAGTTAGTAATAATGAGTAGCGGTAAATTGCTCATAATAGTGAAATATGTTGCTCAAAGAAAAATAATTAAATTGGCTAGAACTAAGACAAACATATTTTCATTGAATTAATCAAATATCTGTCTATAGGACACATTGTTATCGACTATTGTGGCTATGATGATGGATCTGTTGTTCTGAATTTATTCATTGACAGCTTGAGAGAAAAATTTCCAAAATCAGTCCCAAGTTTGCCACGAAGATTAATAGTTCCATTAAAATTTGATGAAAAGGTTATTTATTTTGATAAAATCAATAAAAGTTAAAATTTTAAATTATTTTTAAAGTTTATAAAAATTTTTATAAACAAACTACTTTATGTAATGATGTTATAATTGGTTATTTCATGTATTTACTTATTCATGAGCCACTAATATACTTTTAATGTTTAATAATAACTGTGGGCAAATTCTCCAAATGAATCAATTGTCCTCAACATCAATGGCGTCACTTGGGTTTGTGTCACCCATTGCAGTAAAATAATAGTGTCACCCACTCATCTATCCAGAGTCTAAACTTCTACTATGGAGTCATGAAGAATCTTCCTCCACTTGACCATTCATAATCGCCTATAGTAATGTTTGTAAAATAACTCGAAAAATAAATAAGGGCATAAGAAAAAAGACAAAATAAATAATTTCCTGTAAAAATATGATTCTTAATTCATTAAGGTGTATTTGAAATTTTCCTTTCCCGGTCTTCAAAGCTATTAACCTGTTAATCAATGCATCAAAATCACCATATAACTTTCAATTTATAATAAAGTCAGATCAGAAAGTTTTGACTGTTCCAAGGTGAATCTCAAATAGTTCTTTATAAGTTTAAGTTTTGGAAAGCTCTTCTCACATGAAACCTCAGACACGCGGACAGTAGGAAATAAAAGTATAAAATTACATAAGAATAATCATTCTCATAAAAATTAATATTTAAAAACATCTTCAATTTTCTGAAACCATGTGACTTGGCACGTTGACAACTCTAAATTTTCCTCCGAGCAGTTCTGAATCTTGTATTTATTTAAGCACCAGACAATCTACGTAGTGGCACTCTGTATCTGCTCATGTATTTAATTATGATTGGTTATGGAACCCAACTAGACATAGTTCTGTCTGCTCTGCCAAATTTGCAATTTTCCATTTTAGTGTCACTCGGTGAGTCCCGTACCCCACAAAGCCTTGTAATAACGTCACTACTCAACATTTATATACAATTATTCCATGTTCTATATGATTTTAGACCACTATAAATTATGTGCAACTTCCAAATTTTGAGACAATAATTTAAATATATTGACATTAATATTGAAATAAATATGGCAATGATTTAATTATTAGAAAGCGTTTCTCAAACATCAACAACATAGAAATTACAATGGATATTATAGATTTATTAAACAATTAATCAATAATCCATTAATTTTAAAATTTTAACAATAATATTTAAATTAACCATTCAATACTTTTGAGAAAAAAACAACAACAATACGCATGCACTTAATTTACCATACAAGACTATTTAAAAACTTTCAAATAACATCATTTTGCACATTAGTTTTTGAATCCAACGATCTTATCAACAGAGCTACTCAATAATTATTAAAAATCTTAAACAAAATTTTAAAATCAGATATGCCTTTGTTCAGGTTAGGCTTTAAATTTTACTGTATTTAAACTGGATTCGGTCTGAAATAAGCTGCAATCCACGAATAATCAATTCCATATTATTTGAAGATTATTACTGAATTTTAAATAAGCAACATCTTTGAACTCCAGATCGTCCGGAATTATAATGTGCGTTTCTGTTGCATTTTCTGTACTTTTCATTTAAAATAATGAAAATATGTCACTATCCCATATAAATAAAAAGTTCCGAAAGAAAGAAAGAAGAAAGTTTTGAATACGGAAATATTTGATTGATTTACTATAAACATTATCTATAGTATATTTCAAGGGTGGGCACGCATGAGTTCAATGAGAGACATTTTCCGAAAATTTATTTTTTAAAGAGCCACCATAGTGAACTACATATTTTTTTTTATTTCATTAATTTGATTAAAAAAGACTTAAACGCTATTAAAAACAATTATTTCAAAATTTAAGTAACAAACATAAAATATAATAAAAATCCATTAATAAAACGTAATAAAATTTCTTGAATTAACGAAGACTTTTGGTCAAATCTTTGAAATTTGGTGTATACTTTGTTAAAGCTGTTCGCAGCAATTCTGTAAGATGCTGATTGGTCAACTGTGAACGATATTTCGACTTCACGAACTTCATTGTGGAGTACAAAGATTCACAACAATATGTTGTACCAAAAATTGAAATTAGACGGCAAGCAGCTTGTTTTAACTGTGGATATTTTGCCTCTGGTACGAGTTTCCAAAATTCAATTATAGAAGTAACTTTATGGTGCATTTGCAAAGCCTGGTCCTCTTTCATATCTAATAACTCCAATTCCCCAACCGCTTTTTTAACAAGTATTACTTCAGAAATTGGAAATCCATCTTCAATAATATCACAAATAAATGGGTTCACAAAAAATGCAAATGTAGATTTAAAACTTTTCAAATCTTCAAACCTACATTTGAAATCCGCTTGCAATTCTTCCAATTTTTCACTGTATTCGTTTACTTTTTCTTCTGTGATATCAATTTTATTAGCTTTTATTCGTGGAAAATGATTAAATATTTTCGAATTCAATAAAATCGAATTCAATTTTCAAATTCAATTATCAAAAATTCAATTATCAATGAGCCGCAGCTTACTCAACGAAGAGCCGCATTTGCCCACCGTTGGTATATTTTATCAGATAAATCAAGATAGGAAATTAATTATATGAAAATAATTATTAATTTAAAATATATTTCCAAGAAATCGATCAAAATAAAAATTGAACTTTTCCGGAAAATCTTGTTTGCCCTGAGGATCATTTTGTGCTCCTCTGTGAGTTACGCAATGGCATGATATACCCCCTTGTCCCCTTCACTACGTCACTGTCTACTTTTATCGCAGGCTAAAAAACATTTGTACAGAATTATATATTTTTTATTAAATAATAATGATTATTATTATTTATGATTTTGTCAGAGTGCCAGCGACACAAATCTAATTACATTGCCCAATACAGATTGCACCGCCAATATAGTTGAAAACCGTAACAATAAATGTGTAGTGCATTGCCACCACGAGGAATTGTCTGACAATGTCTATATGGAATTACCAACTATAAATTACAATGCATATAATGGCAAAAAATATAGATATCTATATGGAGTCGGAGAAAACATGGTAGAAATTAATTAATTAATGCTTAATGAATACTGATTCCATCTTTGACAGTTGAAAAAGGTTGACACTAAGACTAAAACAAGTCTTTTTTGGTGCAATGAGGAGCCCGGATATGCTTGTGAATCAATTTTTGTTAAACATCCTAATGCGGATGATAATAATCCAGAGGATGAGGATTACGGTTTGATTAATTGTAATCTTAATTTTATTTCCTGATTTCCATTCCTGCAGGGGTTTTATTGACTCCGTTATTAGTGCGAGACGAGACCGTTAACACAGACCGATACCAGTCGCTTGTATTTATTGATGCAAAGTCCATGAAAGAAATCAGTAGAACTGAATTTCGATCGGTCTCGATTCCATTGTCATTTCATGGAGTTTTTCAACCAATCAATTCACTTGGTTAATTAATTACCCGCTGTTACCGCAAAACATTTCAATTTCATTCTATTTACAACTTGTTTTTTAGATAACTTTCTAATATTATGATTTTGTTGATTTTGAATTTTTTGATAATTTTTTTGATAGAAATTTTTAATAAAACATTTTGTTATTTTTGACAATTTATTGATTGGAAATTTTGATAATAATTTTTTTATATCTTGATTTTTTTCGGTTAGTCAAGTGGCCAAAGTAAATAATATACAACAAATAATTTTAAAATAATGTAGGAAGTATAGAATGTGTAGAGGCAAATTAATTAATTAAATTATTTATCAATCATTGTGTAATAGAAAACTCAAATTAATACCTACTTGTTTCTTGTCAATTATTAATTCCTTGCCTATCAGAAAATCAAATAGAACTCGTAAGTGAAAATGTAATAAGAAATAATTCTAGTAAAGAAGCTTTCCTGCTTATTTATTTTCAGTCACTATGTACATTTCCAACATAATCATGAAGACATTTAGGGAAGAGTTGATGATAAATCTATCAGCAACTTTAGAATCTTTTAACAACACGTATAAATGAGTATTATAAATGAGTGTTTAAACCAGAGACTGAAACCGAACCAGAACCCTGATGAACCCAGAAACTCATACAAAAATTTATTCTGTGCATTTTTTTAGATAAATAAAGAGGACAAAAATGTAGTAAAGTTTTCGTTTGCCTAGTTTATTTTCTTAAAGTAGATTACTACGATACAAAATACAAATAGTAAAGTTTCTCGTGTTCATTAATGTTTCCTAACGATTTTGCTTTTATTATTATTTGGAATTTTGACTTTCTATGATTAAAGTTTAATAATAATCATTATTAATCATTAAACGTGTTTTTTTTGTTTGCTAAATTCTATATTAAGAAGAGGATATTCTTGAACAAGTTTTAAAGAAAAATGAGATGGAAATATACGAAAATTATCCAAGGCTGTCAAAAGAAAAAATTATTTTAGAATTTTGGGAGCAACATAAAATACAAACACCTTTACTATATCAGGTGGAACCAAATAATATTTGCAGTCCCTGTTTTCATCTTTAAAATGTATACTATCACGACAACGAGCAAATCTAACAGAAGAGAACTTAAAAAATATTTTAACTGTTAAATTAAATGAAAAATTTTTGAAAAATAAATAAAAGATAAGGCCTTTTTCTAAATTTTGAACCCGAATTTGAACCCTGGACCGAACTTTTTATTTTGATTAACCTGAACCTGAACCTGAACCCAATTTTTCCGGGTTTCAGTCACTGTTTTAAACTCATGTTTTTTATCAAATAATCTCATTAAAGCAATAAAGGAGAAAAATATGTATGAGTAGAACAATAGGTTTATTATTTTTTTATGAAGGGGACACTTTTGTCTTCTTTGAGACAATAAGTTATTTTGTAATTTATATATATATATATATATATATATATATATATATATATATATATATATATATATATATATATATATGTGTGTGTGTGTGTGTGTGTGTGTCTGAATGATGCTTCAATTAAATTACATCTAAAAGTTTTCATTTATATTTTCATTGTCCTATCCAACACAAATTTTTGACACCGCTTTTATCCATTTACATTTGAAAGTGAATGGAATGTTCAAATTAAACAGATCAAATATGAACGTAAAATAGAGGATTTTACTGATAAATTAACGAGCATGAATTATTTCCACAAACCTTCACAAAGGTTTGCCAGATTTAGATATGATATCCTCAAAATTTCAAATAAATTCCGTAAAAATCAAATAATATTTATTATCTAAGCACATTTGTTTGTTTATGCATCAATTTATTATTGTTATTATTTACTAAAATGTTTCAAGCTTTATGTCAAATAATGCAATACGTTTGTTGTCGCAAAGTCGACAGGACTGAAGAAAAGAAAAAGGTTCTTTACCAACCAATAGACAATGATAACATTGCAGCATTGATAAAAAATAAATTAGATTTAATAGAAAAGACTAAAGGTCGCCTCCCAGAAAGCAATGCGTTAGTTTCTCCATTGATTAAGGACGAGAATTGAATGTGCTTGGAATTATTTCCATTTAAAATGGGCGCATATTTTTATGTCAAATCTTTTATTTCTGCAAGTTTTATGTTTGATAATGTTAAACGATAAAGGCAAAGTCGAAAATTTGTTTTGCAGAGAAAAATGATGAATGGTGACAAACATAGTAAAATTAATTATTTACAATAATTTATAAAAGATGCTGATAATAAATTATTTAACACGTTTGTGATATTTGTTTTTTTAACATTTTTGTCATTTGGACATCGTGTTCCACAGGTGGTACACTAACGATTTGTTTTCTGGTCGTATGCGCCACCGGTGATACACGATGTGTATGTTTATAGTACTTTATGAAAATTCTAACATATTGTATTAAAATTAAGTTTTTATACTTACGACTGTCAAAAATATTCAAAAATTGATTATATTATGCGTGTACACAACCATTTTATATAGTAAACTATTTAAATAGTACTTAAATTTAAAAAAACATTTTGTTGAAAGAAATTAAAAAATTCATATTTTATTGATAAATAAAATGAAATTCACTATAATGAAATATAACATTAGGTATACCATATAATAAAATTAATATAAATTGTATTTAACGATGTTTTGCATTGAAACATTTCAAACACATTACAGGTTTATCACTGCCATTGTTGAAAAAGATTTGTACTCTTTTGGCTTCACTGTGAGCTACTTTAGCCCATTTTACTTTCTGTATATTTCGGTAGCAAGATAGACATCTTTTTCTAGTGGTTGCCTCCGAACCATCGTGTTCAATTAATTGATGAGTTAGATTTTTTGTTAGGTTGACTGAGGGAGTGCTGGTACTAGGTTGAATATTCTCATTTTTATTATCATTATCCCTGTTGTTCACTTAGGGGTGTGTCATTTTAAATTTTAAATACGTTAGGGGTAATCATAGATTTTCACTCGACTCTTTCCTAAGCACCTCCATGACTATTGCACTTTGAACCTTTTGTGTACCCATGGCGACGACAATGTTGGTACTGTACACAAAGGCGAAAAACAATGAGCAGGTGAGCTCTATTGTTGAAACTACTCCTCATTGTATTTTTCTTATGGGTCCTAGACTGCCGATAGAAGGTCTTACGTCATTATTCATTGGCTAATCTATTGTTAGTGTTGTCATATGTTCATTTAACTGTGGTCTTCGTTACTAAATGTTTTCTATGGTTCTCTTCAAATTTTTGAGCAGGGATCAGCCCTTATTTCTAAACTAATAAATGTAATTTCATACTCCTCATAAAATTTGAGTAGGGTTCTGCCTGTATTTCGTATTCCGACCTGTGTCCTGCCAAAAACGAACACGTCCTATACTATCTATATTTAAACAAAACTTCAAACTCCAAAAATGACTCTATATTTCCCATCAGCCCTATTCCTAACTATATCCTATAAAATAATATACCAAACTGGCGAAAACATCTGTCGACCAACAGCAAAAGTGCCATCCGCTCACAAACATTCTGTTTAATCTAGGACATCAATAAAACATGAAGATTCATAGTATCAGATCAAATAATATTTATGTAAATTATGATTGTTATTCAAAATGCAAAAATAAAGTAACCATAAAAAACAAAACGTAAAAAAATTATAACTAAAACAAATCAAATTTAAAAATTTTATTAATCATAAAATTAAATCCATTTATGCCTTTCATAAAATTACATGAAATTATTAAAAATACAATTCAACTTACCGCAATTTGCATAAACTGAAAACTGAGAGCTAAATGTTTTCACTGTCTAACAATGTGTGTGCAACTGAATTTGCAATCAGCATTTATACTGATTTTGACTGTGCATACATGCATTCTCTTCTATTCTATCCAATTGGAATGCGAGAAATTTTGAATTACTTTTACATGCATGCATGAGTGTGTGCAATTATTTATTTTTTAATTTAATTGATCTAATTAATTAATTATTTAATTTTTTATTAATTTTAATAATTTAATTTTATAAATTTTATAATTTAAATAATTTTGGTTATTTTAATTTTTACTAATTTAAATACTTTTATTCTTTAAATTTCATAGGTAACATAATTCTAATCATTTAATTCTATAAACTTTACAATTTACATAATGTTAACTAATTTTATTATTTTGACGATTTAATTTTATATAGTTTAAATAATTTTTACTAATTCTATTTTACATTTTATTATTTTTCTATCGAAATTTTAAGTTTTCAATTTTTTTTGTTAAAATTTATTTATCTCTTTGTTCTATTATACGGGGTTTAGTGATTCTTAATGTGTTTTGTAATTTATTTTATTTATTTTATATTAAATCTTGATAATAGATTTTTTCAACTTTGCGGTTTTTGTGTTAAATATTTTCGATCCATTAAAACAAATTCTCAGTTCTTTGTTTCAGCCCAACATCCCTTAGTAGACCTTCTATTACATTTTCTTTGAAATTAAGCATGGTAATGGTTTTATTTGGTACTGATTCATAATAATTTTTTATTTTTATTAACTTTTTAGTGCAAACTTTATAAAAAGAATTTCAAGTATTGATTTAAATGTGTAATTATAGATTTTAAAGTGAACTTATTACTTTTTTGTTTTATCTCGCTATAACGCTGGGTTTTGAAATTTTCAAAAAATTATTTCGACTTAAATATAGAGGATGACGTCATCTGCATTTTTAATGACCACAATATTTTTTTAATCTCTTTTAGATTTGTCTGGCGAAAAATTTAAATTTTTCAAAAAGAAAAACTTGACTAGAAAAAGGATCCTTGAGATTTATGAAAATTTCTTTTTCAAAATATTTAGAGTTACGAGCCCTAGAACTTTACTAACCACGACTTGTTTTAAATTTTTTTTTTAAATATTTTGTACATTAAATTGCGCCAGGTTCCAGAACTTATCATACAAAAGTCTTTGAATGTTCCTTTGTAAAATGTTAGAGCTTTGAGAGAAGTATATCTTTGTTGAACAAATCATTTTCGTAACTTTTTAAAAAAACTGTTAAATTCACATTTAAAAATCAGTCTAATATAAAATTTTCAAATTCCTTTCATATGGGTTATTGAGCTCCCATCCCCTTTTCAAGGTCAAATTTTGGCGGCTTTTTGTTTAAAAATATGTTATTGATTTTTAAGTGCAATTTTACCATAGTCAGGGGTCTTTTTGGTTATTCTTAATATGGAAACCATATTTTGTCCAGACACTTTATACGAAAAAGATGTATTCTTTGACGACAATCAAGAATTCGTACAAAAATCATGGAAAAGATTTCTTTTCGATAGACTTTTTTTGAATTAAGGAATATTTTTGGGAATTAGGAATGCGACATAATTTGTCAAGAAATTCTTCATAAAAGGTTATGTCTTGATTCAAATAAGAAAATTCTTTAATAAAATTCTCTAAAGGCTTTTATTCCTCCCAGAAATTAAGAAATGTAAAATCTATCGATAATTCTCAAAAATTTGCCTATGCCAGAATGGACTGAAATATTTTCATTCTATTTATTTATGATAGTTCATCGAAAACTTGTGATATTTTAACGGGACTTTAAACTTGTCTTAATAATTTTCAATGGAGATGTCGAATCTTTGCTCAAATATTATTGCGGGAAAGTTGAATTTTTGTTTAAATAAATTCATTTTATTAATGTATAGAGCCCACATGAATGGAGAGATATTATAACACAAATTTTTGACACCGCTTTTATCCATTTACATTTGAAAGTGAATGGAATGTTCAAATTAAACAGATCAAATATGAACGTAAAATAGAGGATTTTACTGATAAATCAACGAGCATGAATTATTTCCACAAACCTTCACAAAGGTTTGCCAGATTTAGATATGATATCCTCAAAATTTCAAATAAATTCCGTAAAAATCAAATAATATTTATTATCTAAGCACATTTGTTTGTTTATGCATCAATTTATTATTGTTATTATTTACTAAAAATGTTTCAAGCTTTATGTCAAATAATGCAATACGTTTGTTGTCGCAAAGTCGACAGGACTGAAGAAAAGAAAAAGGTTCTTTACCAACCGATAGACAATGATAACATTGCAGCATTGATAAAAAATAAATTAGATTTAATAGAAAAGACTAAAGGTCGCCTCCCAGAAAGCAATGCGTTAGTTTCTCCATTGATTAAGGACGAGAATTGAATGTGTTTGAAATTATTTCCATTCTCTCGGCATTATAAAATGGGCGCATATTTTTATGTCAAATCTTTTATTTCTGAAAGTTTTATGTTTGATAATGTTCATATTTTATTCATTTACCTCAGAATGTAGCAGAATGGACACTTGAACTGATTTAATATATAAACCGGAGGCCCTACCTTGATATCTTGTTTTATTTATGCATTTCTGACTTTGATAACACAATTTAGCTATTTTTATACGCAATGTAATGCATATGTCTAACTTAAATATTTTCGATATTTTTGAAAATGTACATTTTTATCTCTTCTACAAGTTCTTATTATGTAATTTGCAGTTTTTAGATTTCTTAATCTCTCCTTTTCCCAACATGCTATATTTTTGAAAATGCCAACACTAAACTAGCAAGTAATATATGGCAACTTCTTTTAAAGTGAGAATAAAAAAAAGAATATTTGTTATCTATTTGGCGAGTTTACCCTGAAAAAGATGCAACATATAATTAATAATATTCGATTATTTTTATACAAATACCTTTTTATACTCATACTCAAAAAGAAATGTGACACAGGTGTGACATTAATAAGTTTTGCCGACGTATGTGGATTGTAAATCTTACTCACATCCAATAAGTATAGCTGTCCTTTGTACACTAGTAATTCACATTTGAAAATTTGTCGTATATTGTAGGAAAATAATGAAGGATTTATTGTTTTTGAAATTGTTGATTTGGATACGCAAGACGCTCAAATGAAAACGAAAGGCCATCAATATTCACTAAAATTAAACAGAAAAGAAAGTCGAGCGAGAAATATTAAGTCAACCTAGCTTGTGCGGATTGACCTGGGTTTTAGCACCCGAAATTTAATTTAATTTTTTTCTATATTTTCTATTTTTTAACCATTATACATTTCATTGAACAATAAGAAATGACTGACAACTTTTATTTATGAAACAAAACTGTTATTAAGTGTAGAGTGAGGATGACGTCATGAAATAAATTTTTAGCGATTGCAATAATGAAGTTAGGAAATACATTCTGTCGACGAAACTGAATCCTATACATAAATTCATGTAGGTAAGAAGGAAATAGAGTATGACTGGTTCCAAACTGCCGTTTCAGTTTGCGTTTGCTTCTACACTCTGGATGTGGACTTTGTCATCTGTCGGATCAACAAAGTTCTGTTGGTGGACAACTACCGAATGCTCATAGATGTCGAGTCTGATCTGGTTCACGTTGGCATACGCCGCCCAACTATCAGAGACTTCCTGGCAGAATGTATTCATCATTGAGGACCTATAGTGTAAACACACGCCTGTCTGGGACTTCGACGAGAAAGAACTTCATACTCTCTCAACACCACCAAACACCCAGTGGCCATCACGCCAATAGCCTCTGTGGTATTTACGGTGAAAATACTTTGTTTCATCGATTTCAACGACGATTTATTGACCATTAGCGTCAAAGCTTCCAATCTCTCCAGCGTTTCTCTCAGGCCAGTTTTCACATTCCTCCCACATTAAGTTGCACCAATCGATGACTATGTCACGATCTCCTATGTTGGCCTCATATTTGATCTTTAGGTATGTCATGTGACCAGCAGTATACCATCAAAACAATTTGTTGAATGGTCAAACAGCTACGTGTGAAAAACGATCCATCGCGTACAGATTTCCTACTACTGCAACTTTCACATGACCACCTCTTTCCGTCAAGCCCTTGGCTGTATGTTTGAAGTGTACACAGCTGATTGCATGTCATTGTGCCGCGAATCAAACTCCTAGATGCACACAACTGTAATGCACGAAGGGTCTTTCAATTCTGCAGCTAATGACGACAATTGCAATACCGCCTGCTTAATAACTTTAATAACAAGATTAACAAGCATTCCTTGCTCTCCCAGCCGCCATTATTCAAATAATCGATTTATAAATGTTTAAAAAAAAGTAAATGTCAATTAAATAAAAAATTAATTAAAATTCAAATGCTAAAACCCAGGTTTACCCTTGTGCGTACTCGAGCAGCTAATGATGTTAAGAAGTCGACTGCCGATAAATACCAAAGTCTAAAATGTCATGATCAAGTCTTCAATGTTTGCTTTTCACTTATTAAAATGGATTCTGATATTTTCTTTTCAACTACTAAATCATATCAGATTTTATTTTTAAACATTTAAATTCCATTTAACATTTGAAACTTGCTGCAATCTTGTAATTCCATTCATTTAAAATTTGGTTTCTGTGAATGCATCAACATCATCCGATTTTTAATGTTGACTTGGCAAGACTTGACCGTTAGATAGAAAAATCATCAAATTACTGAATCAAATCATCCATAATAAAACCAAATATTACAAATTGATTTCCGATTCCATAAATATATCCAACAAATTAAATGTCATAATTGTGTATTTCAAAATATCCGCTAAATAATAAACATAAAACAAAACTCAATTCGTTCATTTATAATATTAGAATTCAAATGACATTACATTTCTATTAATGACAATTCAAAAGTACTAATAAACATATTAACAAAATTAAAAATATCAAAATCTTCGTATATTATTTTGCCTATTGATGTTTTGTCTTGGTTCTTCAATGATTGAAACTTCGACAAAATCTCCTATCTAGTCAAGGATTAACAAATTACATTAAATTAATTAACATAATAAATTTACCTGGAATTTTTTTGAGGACAAAGTAACAAATGAGTCATCAGGAGAACGAAAAGAACCATCAATATTTCGTTTATTTCTACCAACAATTACTTTACCGATTTCTCTTCGTCTATAATCGCTTGAATGTTTTTCAGGATATACAATTGCAAAGCATAATGTTAGACCGGGTTTTCTCGCTTCAATACACGTGTCACGAATTTCACTTGACAACTCGCGTAAAGACGCGTCAATCCAAGTGTTAATTTCAATTTTATGTAACTCATTTCTGGATCTTTTATATGCTGTAAGTGGATTCCAACGTCCACTCATACTGATAAAGCAATTTATGAGAATAGGACAAGTTAATCTTCTGTCAATTTCAGTTACTATTGGGTTAGTTACTTCAACCACAGACTGTAATTGATTAGATTCAATCGCAGGTTCCACTTTAGGTAAAACCACAACAGCAGATGATAAAGAAATCATATAATTAGTATATAAAATTCCAACTTTATAATACAGATTCAATATTGCTAAAAAATATATTTAAACAGATCTAAGGTTTCGAAATTTTAAACAAAATATTATTATACAATAATTGAAATTGAGATTACTGATTTTAGTAAGTTTAAATTTTGAAGTTTTATTCTAACAGTAAATTTCAGCTCAATACTTACGAAAATTTAATTATATTTTTTAATTCAAACCATGTTTTGTCAAAAATTTGAATTAAAATGAGTTTATAGCCGATCTTTTTAATAGGATAATAAAACATAGGATAATAAAAATAGGATAATAAAATTAAATAAAAATTTTGATAAAGTTCTCTACTCTTTTGTCTGCAATAAGTACTAAAATTAATATAATAGATTAGAATCTAATAGATTAGCCTTGTGTATAATAATTGGAAAATGTAATTAATTTTGGAATTTTTTGGGAAACATTAAAAAAGAGTAGAGTAACAATAGAGTAACAAAATTTTTATTGAATCTCTGAAAATCAATTAGAGCAAAATAATACCACTTAAAATCTAAACTATAGTTGCGCAATTATAATTAAAAACTATAAGATTCATGAAATTTTGTAGCATAAACACCCAAAGAGATGAAAATTTAACAATAATTCTTGGAATATTCAATGAAATTCATACAAAATAGAAACGGGTTAATGCAACGTAAAGCTAACCATGGCTAAAAACTGGTTCTGACAGAAAGACACTGACACTGTCTAAAGATTGTCATTGAGCACCTTGATAGTCATTGACAAAGCGATAGATATGATTACCAGAAATTGTCGCCGTCTCATGCAGAATGGCAAAGTACGCTCACATGGCTCCAGATCTATGCAAGGAATACGTACTTTTTCAACCTTATTACTACCTGTGATGATCTCTCTTCTTATGAAATTCCAATAAAGATTTTTCACGACTAATAATGCGCCATTTAGAATTTCTTTTTTTGAATAAAAATTTCTAAGTAAGTAGATGCACCAATTTTTACTTTTAATAGATGTGGTGGAGTTCCAGATGGGCACTGTTCGTGAAGAGTTTCGATTAGAAAATGTATTATATCGTTAGGGTCCTCCAATATTATAGAGTCAATGCTCATAAAGGTTGTTTCATCTTCTGTTATTAGATCTAATAGTTTATAATTAAATGCAGTCGTATTGATGTTTTTCAGTGTCAATATAACTTTATTTACAACGTCTGAAATTTTATCAGGAGTGCTTGTGCGTATATCGGTATCAAATCTTAAAGAATTGCAAAAAAATAATTAAAGAATTAGCTACTACACTTAGTAAAATACACAAAATATATAAATATTTTATAAACAGCAAAGTTCAAGATAGGGAATCGTAAGGAGTAATAAAATATTACAATTGAACCAGTTACTGTGGCAAAAGTTTAAATTTGCACTGATAATTATGATGCCACTTTTATCATTTTCACTTTGACGCCCATTCTAGTGCAATGGTTGATGAAATGGAAAATCTCAGATAGACGAAACTTGTTAATGAAATCCAAAATTAACAATTGCATAGATTTTTTTTCAAATCTTTATGGACCTCCTCATATTACTTTAAGCACTTACTAACATCCCGCTAAAATCGGAGAGCTCGCTCAAGTAAACGGCGCAGAAAAACTATTCCGAATGAACGGAATAGTACAACTGCCATTTCGTGTTGAACGCATCATATTAATTACTTGCTATGTGAAGTGGCTATGATCCGAAAAAAATGCGCGATGTTAGGTTGAGAAATGATTCCATTTTTAGAAAAAAATATATAACCCAAACACAAAATCCGAGGCTGTATAGTTTAGTTCATATTATATCAAAACACTCAAAATAAATCTTTACTTTCCAAAAATTCAATCGTGACTAAAATTAACAATGGGTTGATTTAATTGTGGCAGAAATTCACAAACTGGTTAATGTGTTTTAGGTTACACTGTGACTAAAAATTCGTCGATTCAGTAATAGATTCATTAATACAAATTTGTATTATTTTAATTCTACTAAATTTAGAATCTTCATTTTTATCAATTTTGATGGCGACTTTTCGTAAATAATTATTTATTTTGTTTTCTAATTTTTATATTTTATTTATTTTTAATTAATTTCGTGGCCATATGGATATTTTAGTTTTCTGTTCAATTCTATTGTAAATATTTTATCCCTATTTCATTTTCTGATGTTATTTTATGTAAATCTTTCTAATTTCCATTCCTATCTCTCCGTATCGCCAATAATTCCAATTTGCTTACTTCTGTTATTTATATAATAGATACTGTTTATGTTGTGTTTGCGTGTACTTCATGTAATACTTCTTGCTTTGTTTCATTTTAGTTGATATTTGTATTTATTATTTTTGTGTTGAGTGGATTCTAGTCGGTTGTTTAATTGATGTTTAGACGAGTTTGATTTTAACTCAACTTGATGTTAGGTTTACGTGCTATGTCCCGAAATATTCCAGTCCCGATTCAGCCACTTGTACTCAAAATCAGTTCTAGCTCAAAATTATTGTCTTTATTGTAGTTTCATTCATGGAGAAAACTTTAGAAATATCAATTGAAAAATTGTCAGCGTAGATACTGCCAAATCCGTTCGCAAAGATACATTTACTTATTATTATTGTTGGGGTTATAAAATAATTAAAATTAAAATTGAATTATATTTGTAATAAAAGGAAGGAGAGAAGGATAAGACTGGTCAAGGAGAGAACTGACAATACGAGGAAATAAAATGGCTTGAAAGGCCTGAGAAGGTGCATCAGTATATGGGAAAAGCACAAAAAAGGTAATTTGAGAAAAATAAATAAAAGTTTCATAAGTTCGAATTTAAGTATGAAAAATTGGTCATGGGAGGAATAGATAGCGGGGAATAACATGCCGATAACGGAATTTTCAGAAAGTGCTAGGAAGAGTGCGAAAGAGTGCGTAAAAGAGGAAAAACAAGAAAATGAAATAAATTAATTAATTAGCCAGTAGAAAGAAATCCCGAGCTAGGTAAACAAAGAGAAAAGTAAACAGAAGGAAGATTTGGACCCATTATCGTGTCACAATGATTAATGGGAGAAGACCAAGAAAAAGATTAATTATCTTTGTTTGTTGGACCATTCTGAGTGACAGCCGAAGCAGATATGCGGGGTCGAATGTCAAGAGATAGACTGACTCAGCAATAACCATTTGTCATCCCGATTTCGAAGAGTATATAGGGAATGAGAAAATCAGAGCAAACTGCCATTTTGCCTCAGCTAGGGTTAGAAGAAAACAAGTTTAGGAATAGGAGAAAGACGAATTAGGAAGTTTAGGGAAAAAGAAAATATAGAATCAGGAGATACGTAAAAAGGTGGAAATGGATTAAATCAAATAGAAAAAGGCAAAGTTGGTCAAGAGAAGCTAGGGAATAAGAAGGTGAATATTATCTTTTGCCAAAGCATAAACACCAAGCAGAGAATCGGTCAAACTTGTAAAACTTTGGTTATTGATTATTTAATTTCGAGAGAAATATATTTTTGTGATTCAAATATACGTTGGGTAGTTTATTGTTTTGATTAAAAGGACATGCGGAGTCAGAGGTTACCGACTTGAATTAGTAAAACCCAACATTATTATTATTATTATTATTATTATTATTATTATTATTATTATTATTATTATTATTATTATTATTATTATTATTATTATTATTATTATTATTATTATTATTATTATTATTATTATTATTATTATTATTATTATTATTAAACCGAGAGACTGAACACATTAGTTTACTGTGAACATAATTGGACCCAAATTTCGGGAATAATTGGCAAACATAAAAAACATTTAAAGTCATATAGTTAAGAACTTATGAAAAAGGAAATTCGTCACATTGAACTTTATCCCAGTAGCGTCACTACAGTTGGTGTCACCCAGTGCGGTAACTCATTGTGTCACCCCACTCACGACATCCCTGAACCATGTGCCCTCCAGTTCCCGGAACCGTCCCTTGAACTTAGTAAGCCTTGCTTGCAATCCTTCGGCTTGTTGTTTGGCTTGTTCCCACTCCTGACGTAAGTTCGCGAACAGCTTGAACACTGAATACAGAAAAATGGGATAAACGGGTTTTCTCTGTTGGGTTAATAATTAGTGGTTCGATAGAAAACGCCAACCCGGGAGTGCCTCTCCTTTTGTACTATTGCTACTAGTCAGGTGTTATTCTCTATCCCTATTGTTTAATTGAATGCATTGCCCCAGCAGTATTATGGCGTCTTATCGCCTCATTTACTATATCCTTAAAACATAAGCGCATCGAATCTCAGCGAGATTCAGCGAGATCTATTTTGTAGAATGCGCATACACGTGAATGTGGTCCGAGGAAATTGTTACATTTTTATTATATGATCTTACTACGATGATCAACACATCCAAAGACAACATAAATTGAATTCCCCAGCAAACTTGAAACGAAATCATATGATTCAGCCTTAACACTGGTTGAAATATTTACTTGATGTAAACAGGAATTCAAAAATCATTTAAGTTCTTTCAGTGTAATGAACGATGGAGTCAACGAGTCATTAAAACGATCTTCAAATTAAACACTATCTAATAAAACCGAAATACGTTAGAAAACTGAGTATAAATAAAAATTAATAACATCAAATGAGTCAAAATACAGAGACACAGATTACGCAAATGTAACCAATTGAAATCGGAGACAGCTAAATACAGTGATAGATAAGTGAGTGCGTCCCAATTGCGAAAAGATAGATCGTCAGACGGTGGACTTCACTGACCCGGTAGGACTTTGCGAGGTCGGCCTCGCTTCCTGGGCGTAGTGGTTGTTGGTGCCCGGGGTTCGCCTGTCTTCTTTCGCGGGTGGTCTATTCCGCGCTGAATGGCGGCAGTTCTTTTTGGGTGGTATTGTGACTTTGCCGTCCCGTCCGGGTCTCCAAGCTCGCCGGCCAGAGTTTCCGTCTCTAATCTATGTAGCCGACCCACAGCACACCGAATGTAAGTCGAAGGCACGCACCAGGGCTAACTTAATCCGGTTGATGTACGGTTCGATCTTTGGGTCCACCAACAAGGTGTCTTCATGTATCCATTCGTGAATCTTGTAGCATATCCACCTGATCAGGGATTGGTCGAATGACTGTAGTTGACCCATGCGGCAAATTAGCTGAAGAAACACTGTCCTTGGCCATTGTACGGCGCTTCGTTTGTTTAGGCATGACTAAATTATATTATACAGCTAACACTATCTTCAAATGATTAATTCCAATAATAACATCACGACTCCCATGACCACATCGGCTCTTTCTAGCTTGTAAAATGTTTCATTTTTAAAATAGTAATATGGAACGGAATTATCACATAATAAATATTATTTATTAATTGGTAAGATTTGGAAACGGTTATATTAGAACAGTAATTAAATTTTTTATTGGTACCAAATTTAAAGTAAAATTGAAACATATTATTTTTGTTGCCAAGTTGAAAATTTAATTTTTTAAGATATTTGAAGTTAATTATTAATTTTGGAAAGATATGCTTGACTGGATTAGAGTAGGAAATAACGTTGGAATTTTTGTGCCATAGTTTTTGTTTTTATTTTTGAATTATCTTTTATTAAATTTGCCTTCATGATGGATTTGGGCATTTCCAGAACATTCCATATCAAATTAATTTAAATTTTATTTTAGAATCGTTTTTTATGTATTCTTTTTAATGATTTTTATTTTTTAAACTGAATTATTTATTTTCATTAACTTTTATTGTATTGAATGGCATCCATGATGGATTTCGCCATTTTTATGGATTGTTCTGGGTTTATGTCTAGAATTTTCCTTTATTTTAGGTTTTCTACAGTTTTTCGACTTCATTCGAGTTTGTTTTTGCAATTTGTGCTTTTCTGTTATATTTGAGTCAGTTTTCATGTGATACTTCTTGCATTTGTTTTGTTTTATTTCTTAATTTAGATGTTTCTTTTTTGGGTTATTTTTGCACTTTATTTTCATTTGTTTATTTGATGTGGTATATTTTCTATTTAAATAAACTTAATGGAAGG
Organism: Schmidtea polychroa; assembly: GCA_959609185.1. Lineage (NCBI taxonomy): Eukaryota > Metazoa > Platyhelminthes > Tricladida > Dugesiidae > Schmidtea > Schmidtea polychroa. Next base: position 4,806 of record CAUHTR010007656.1, on the reverse strand, counting down.
TATGCGTGTTATGTGCCACCACATTTCGTCACATTTTCAAGATTTGGGTCTAGAATTCAGTTCTAGCTCAACAAAATGCGATAGAAGAAAAAATTAATTCAAGGTCGGTTGGTAAAAGATTGTAAGAAGTTAAAAACTAAGAACTACATAGAAAATATATTTTAATTGTCATTTTAACATTAAAGTTTATGTCATATTAAATCTTGACTAAATCACAACTTTCTTTTCATGGGCTTTAGAGATTCAAATTTGTTAATTACTTCATCGAAATCAACTCCTTTCGCTAAATCACTTTCAATTGATAATACTGGAAGATCAGAAACCCTTGGTAGATCGCAAATAATTTATTATAAACTTTACCTTTGAAAAACTCCTCTCACATGAAACCACAGACACCAAGATTGTAAGAAATAATTTTAGGTTCACTAAGAGATATAAGAGAGATTCTAGGAAGTTCCATTCAGCTATGAATTTTAAAACGTCAAGTACTGACCAGTCTTTGGCTTCTTCAAGATCAATCTCTGCTGCCACCAGGTGCCTTCTAAGCCTTGCTATTTCTAATAAAACCTCTTCCTCTGATAACTCATCATAGAAAGTGGTCAATTTTGAATGGACACCAGTAACTCTTCTTCAGTGAAGATAATAAACTCTTGGCTTGAACAACCTCAAACATGACTGCTACTTCCCTGAAGGTTCTTGATTTGATCTGGAGTTTCAAATTGAAAACGATCAATATTCTCAAGCATCACTCTCTTGTTTTCTTCTTGCAGAGTTAGTCCAGCATCTTTTGTCTTCTAACATGTCATCCTCTTCTTGAACCTGGGGCTACTATCTACTGAAATTCCATATTGGTCTGATTTTAAAAGCACCTGTTAAATTGCCTGTTCCACAAGATGATTGCGCTGATCTTTCATAAAAAGTCTTTGCGTCTCTAACTTTAACATCACTTTGCTCTTAGTCTGAAGGTACAGCTGTGTAAGATTAACTTCTTCAATTACATCACACAAAAGGAAGAGGTAGCACAGAGAAATGAAATTGCAGACAGCAGGTAAGAGACCTTGAGCTGTACCTTTTGTGTCTAAATTTTCATCTGGATTACTTAGAGCTTCAATTGACGCCACACATTCATCGATCTTTTCTTTCACTGACTTTACTGCAGCATGATGGAAACTCCAGCGTATTACCACAATACACAATATAGATACCATAAATTCCATGCTATAAACATCAACTTCAAAATCACAAACATCCAATACAACGACAAAAACAAAGCGTTTTTAAGCATGTGCAATGGGAAAAACAAACACTATTGTAGGTTATGTTAGACATGAACTAACTAACTGTATGAAAAAGCCGCAGTGTAGCTACGGAGAGCTGATCTACGGCCCAAAATTCGATACATGCAAAACCATATCACATTTTTGTGTGTATAACTAAAAGAACAAAGATATATTTGTACAGTAAAACCTCTCTAAATTGGAAATTTTAGTTCCGAAAAATATTTCCGATTTAGAGAGGTTTTACTGTATTTCAAAAATACAATACAATTCTTCCCAAAATAATGGAAATCAATGGATAATATAAATGCAAAGATTTCATTTGTATGGCCATCAAATTATCCCACATTTCCAAATAACCTTGCTGGCCGAAGAAAATCGACTACTGATTACTATTTTTAATTCTTAATGGGATGTTGCTGTTCTATCGATAGAGAAAAGCGAGTAAAATCCTTCAAGTATTTTGTGAAATCAAATCGAAGAATTGGAAATTCAACGAAAAAGACAAGTTTACGAAATAGTCAGACTTATGATCCTTCCCCTAAGAAACATGAAAAGAAATTATTAATCGAGAATTATGTAAAACAACACACCCCTAAATCTTGTGAAAGTATCACTTATAGCTTTGATTCACTGGAAAATGTAAAAACCTTTCCGTACCAAGGTGACATTGAACACGTCATTCCACCGATTTATCCAAAGGGTATATTTGAAATTAAAACTGGAAAAGGTCTTTGTTACGTTTGTAATATTCATGTTAAAGATGATCTAAGAACGACGAGAGATTATCTAGATGTTAATAAAATCGACTTCCAAGTCGTGACGCCTTACATAAGAACTTCGATTTTTCAGTCGGAACATATTAAGAATTGGAAAGATTCGCAAAAACACCCAAGTAGACGTTTGTATCAAAAGTTTAAATTCAATTTCGGAGTCACTTTAAAAATTAGCCAGCATTTCGTCAGCAGAAAGGGTGTTATAATGCGATGCTACTCGTTTATTGGGAAGAATATCAACAATGTGTTAAAAGCAACTAATTGGTGTTTATTGCACTTGAAAGAGTTTCAACACGTTTCCTGCGAAACCGGATGCAATTCAATTTTAGATAAGGAAGAATTACTTTCTGGAATTTGTTATTGATGAATTTCCCATATTTTGATTAAAGAACTTTCAAATTAATTCTTTGCCCTTTTGATTTCTTTTCAAATTACGTCCAAATATTAGTGGTTACTTATAATTAATGGTTAAATCCTTTACACCGGCGGTTTATATTTTACTGGCACATCGGCAAGATCATAAATCTGCAATCAATTGTACCGGAAGATCGCAATAGAAAACTTATATCAAGACTGAGATGCTCCTGGTATGGTGTCATCAGTGGGCCAGATGTTGTCACACATCATAGGCCTAGGGAGAGACGGTCACTTGTATCATCCGGAACGACGTCGGTTGAGAGGGTGTTAGCAATGGCATCATCGGCGACAGTACTGGAGAAACTGTGAATAAGATTGCTTCCGTAGCGGCTCTCTCGTCTCGTTTACGTTTAGATTTCTCTGCCCGAGTCATTCGCTTTCACTTTGGGCGAGAGATAACATTGCCGGTAACGAGTCGGTTGTTCGTTGCTTGAGAATCGGTTGGAGGAAGCACTGGCTTAGTGGGCGCTTCGCTGTTGCTGATGTATAGGACATCAGGAAAGGGGTGCGGAGATTCCGCGCCGTGCCTCGTACACGAAGGTTTATAAGAAAATAGCAGGTCGTCACGCAGGCGATGCGCTGGAAAAACATTGTTTTTATCGAGGACAGGGCATTCGGAAATCCGTTTTTTGAGTTCGGACTCCATGTATATCATATGGAGTGCTTCTCATTGCGGCTTGATAGTGAGGCGCAGGTTTCTATTTTCCTCAAGGATACTATCCATGCAATGTTCAAGCATCAATAACTTTCTATTGTGTTCCTTCATTTGAGCTGGGGTAAACCAAGTACCCTCCAGTAAATCTATTCTCTTTTTTAGGGATCCTATTTTTGTCTGTCCTTGTCGGATAGCGACATTCTTGTCCGTGCAGGAAAAGCACGGGTTGAGGTTGGGTTTTTGCAAGTCTGGTCAAGACATTTTCTAGAATGAGTTGGTTTTAATCGAAAATATTTACAATAACATCGGTCAAGGAAATCGATCTACAAATAATTCATCCACATCGCACTTCACACATTCATTCGAACATTGTCTTTAAGGAGGGTAATTGAAGACGCTAGACCCGACTGAGGGATGACGATGGAAGATACTTGCTCTATTCGTTCGACTCTAGTTTTCTATCCCCTTCATTGGTCAAACAATCGTCATGCTAGATTATTGTTATCATTAGAATTAAAATGTCATTATTGACTTAGTAATGTTAGCCGTATTTCAATTAACCCCAATGTCAAAAATTCTTTTAATTTCGATTTTATTACCACTCTGCTTTAGCATAACTAGTATTCTGCTTATTATGACTAACGAAATCTTTACGTTTAACTTTATTCACATCATTTATTAATACTTAATAATATTTTGGTGATTCGACAATTTACTTAATTTAATTCTGTTCGTACTATGTATTAATGGCATTTAGATCATTATCTCTATCGAGATTTTCAATTTTAATTTTAACAGCTTCCGGTATCAGCACTATTAGTAGTCTATTTGTACGATTTTGAGATACTGAATTGAATTTTACTATTGTCCGAGTGAAATTTATTTATGTTATTTTATTTAACTTATTTTAAGTTTGCAAGCGTAGGTTCTAGGTTGAAATATATAGTCTAATAATAAATATTTTAATGAAGTGTGAATTCATTTAACTTTATATAAATTAAATTTACTTCTATTTAATTTTTTTAACTCTGTCTTACAAGTTACAGTCTTACATTAGCTGCCAGCAATCATTTTATATGGACGCTGGACTGGACGGGCCCCAGTTTGAATTGCAGCCAGGGGCCCCGTGCAAGCTTAATCCGCCCCTGAGTTACATGAACATCATGAATAAATAAATAAAACTTACATTGGTTTCCAAATGGTTGATTCTCAATTCACAAAAGAAATTTTCTAGATGCTAAATCTTGAAATTGTAATTATTGAAGTTCCGTGATGAAAATGGTTATGAAATCTTGTCGATCCTGTTAGTTTTGAAATAGCACTTAAAATTGTTTACAAAAAAAATTAAAGTCTACCTGTTAGTTTTGAAATAGCATTGAATAATCAATCTCAGATGTGGGTATTTATATTATTTCGTCGCACTTTCATCCAATCTGGATTAAGCGATGTTGTATTTTGTTTCTTTTCTATTTTATTTAGTTTTTTATTGTTATTTTGCTAATTTTTAATGATTTTCCACTTTATTTATTTTCTTTTATTCTTTCCTAAAAACATTTTTATTTTAATTTTAATGAATGCTCTATTTTGGTGTCTTTTATTTTTTTTTCTTATTTATTAATTTTCTACTTATTTCCTTTGAATTATTATTTTAGTTACTAATTTTTATTTTCTATTATCTAAT
>CAUHTR010007655.1:56735-74501 GCA_959609185.1 Schmidtea polychroa | reverse complement strand
GGGTAGGAAAAACAGTAAATTTGGATTTTAAGCCTAAATGACAGTTATATGAACAAATATAAAATTAATGGATTCTTATCGCATAATTTATTTGTTTCTCTATTTGCATTGTTTTCTGTGTTGTTCATTGTTAATTGATATGGCTACATTGTTAGCCAGGTTACTACAGCAGCTGCTCGTGTATTCTGTCCGCATGCACTTTCGTATGAAATATCTATGATTTGACCATTTATGAGCCATATATATATATATATTAGGGTGGCCCATGCAGTATAGCAAAAAAATAAAAGTTTTAAACTTCACCTTCTCACCCTTCCAACTTGTTCCAATGTTGAAAAGAAAATTTTCTGTGAAATATTTTCTGAAATTTCTCGACATTTAGAGGTGGCCCAACAATCTAGAAGTTTGAAGTACAAATATTTTAAAGTGGTTTTTATACGTTTTTGCTACTTGTACTGTGTTTGACGAAATTATGAGCAGCAAAATTATCTCATTTTTATTACAACATTAACTGTAGTGAAAACAGAGACATATTTGACAATAAACACACCTAACAACCGAAGCAGTTTACTAGTTTAGTTTATCACTGGGCCTATAGTCACTAGCCAGTCAAAGTCGACAAACTCAAAAGTCGAACATTACTATCAGTCACACAGTCAGTACACATTAGGGTAAAATAACAACAGTGCATGGAACATGGAAACTGAAAACATGGTGATTGAACACAGTTTTTAGTCGTAACTACTAATTAAGATCAGTCCGAGTTTGATAGTTAAGGTGTCGTTGGCGTAGATGACATGGCCATCATGAGACCGAATTTGCTGCAGTCTGGAAACAGCCGGCGATGTTCGCTAACGACATGCAACATGAATTGAAGCTGTTCCTCATCCTTGGTTAGCTTTTTATTGTAGTCCTGAATGAGGGCTACCCCTCTCTCAGCTCTGTCATTCACAACAGCCAATCCTTTAACAGTTCTCAGTGCACATTGGTATGTTTCATCCTCATCCCATTCTGATGGATCTTTTGACATAAATGACGTCTGTAACTGCAGAAGACGAAACATGGTCATTGAATTGGCTGTGCAGAACTGTTCGAGACCCTTGCTGTTTGTGAAGGCTGATGTTTCCACTCTGGGACGTTTAGGTGGATGCTCAGGTGCAGCATTCTCCATGGCTGCAAGCATCAGCTTCTTGGTTTCAGCTGGAACTCTGGAGTCAAAAAGAGCGAGTGTTACCAGCTCTTCTGAAATATACCACAGATGCAGTCCCAGCTTTTTGCTGGTTACAGATGAAATGTTTACATCGGGGTATTCAAGGAGCTGTGTCATCAACAGGAAATCATTCAATGGTGCATTTATTGCCAGAGGTTCTGTTATCCATACTCTGAGATAGACAAGCACACCAAATGCAGCAACAGCAGTGATTCCCTTCAGCTCACTCTGTGTCATCTTGAATTGTGCTCTGAAAAGCCACATCTTGATACTGTACAGCACTTTAGCCAACCACCTTGCTCGATGCATTGCACCTGGAGACTGAAAGTGAATCCCCCTGGAAGGAGCCTGGCCAAGGTAAATCATAGACAGTTCCAGGAACTCCCGGTAATCATCTCGTGGCTGCTGCACTTCAAGTTGCAAGCGAGCAAATTCCAATAATTCATTTCGACTATTAGCAATGAGATTGTCGATGAATGGATCCGTTTCTGCCGGCTGGTAGTTGTCACGATCTATGAATTTCCAGTGCTCCTTGAATCTTTTGAAGATTGATATGTCAGGGCTTGATGAACCTCGTAGCATTTGGACAAATGCTGCACCGACAATAAGTTCCATGATGTGATGACGACAGGCCAAGTATAGGAGATCTTTGGCCAACATCTGTTGAATTAAGACACAAGCACCTTGCTTATCACCAGTGTTTGAACTTGTTGTGTCAAAACACAAAGCCACAACCTGCTTTTCGATGCCCCATTGCTTTATCTCGTTGACCACGGCAGTAGCTTGGGATTCACCAGTTCCAGATGACAGTTTTGAAACTGCAAGCAGCTGTTCACAACCAACACCTGAGATGAGAATTGGTAACCTGTCGACGTGTTCTCTAGTTGTCAAATCTTCCAATAACTTTCCATCCCAGTGGACAGTCAGATGGTTTACAGATAGAAATTCTGATTTCAGCTGTGATGCTGCAATTGTTCTAGCTTTACACCTGGCTCGGTGGATTGAGTTCCTGCTGATGTTGAGGGAATCAACATTGTGACCAAGGCTGGATGCTGTTTGACACAACACATAAACAGCATTTCTGGAGGATGTCTGTGTTCTGTCCAGAGCTGCCATTAGCCCAGGAGTCAATACATCAGTCTTAGCTTTCTTTGGCACTGGCTTTGTGATACAGTCAGCAGATCTGTTGATGAGGATGCAACAGGTTTATATTCATCATCACGCAAGACAATCTGCTCTTGGTCATGGTCACTGTCTTCACCAGATGATGATTCGAGAGTTGTCAAACAAGCACTGATATTCATTTCATCTACTGACCTTTGCCGCCGCCTTGCTTCAGCTTGTTTGCGTTCACCAGCTGCTCTAGCTTTACGTTCAGTAACTTTATCCCGGACACCAATGGATCCTGGACGCCCTTTTTCTCTCTGGCGTAACAGGAATGCCCTGTCTTCTGGGTTGCTAATGATAGTTAGTGCATCCTGATGGGCTATGTCGAACAGATCTTCAAGATGAGAAACAAATTCATGCTCCTGTTTTTTGTGAGCTTCACCAGACCTCGACTTGTGTTTTTGGAGACCCTTCCATTCATAAAAGACTGATTCAAGCTTCTGAATGCAGTGCTGTTCTGCTCTTGTTGGAATGCTTGCTTTTTTCCAGAACTCCATTATCACGTTGATTGTCAGTTTACTGGCTATTATTCTATTATGAATTATGCCTTTGGAAATATTTGATTTTATCTAATCAATACAATTTAATATTGAAAATACAAATCAATACTAATAATTAATAAATATTTCTGTATTATGGAGATATCCAAGCAAATATTCAACGGATTATAACGTGTATGGAGAACATTCCATTCTTAATTTTATGTAAAATGAGCTACCAGATTCTATTTTAACCATTTGTTATCAAACTAGTTTTCATTTGACGATTTGGCGGATTTAGGAAAGAGCTAAATTGGCATGCATCCCAATCAATACAGCACTAGGAGACAATTTTTCTATCAAAAATCTATCCTAACTTTATGTATCAATGTCTTGATAATATAAGTATTGGAATAGATATGTTGAATTGTAAACCTGAACAAATGACTTTTGAATGTCAGTTTTTACGATTTACTCCTAATTTCGTACGGATTAATTCTTTGAATCTTTGATTGAATTTTGGATTGGTGGAACGCTTCTCATCGCAACATGTTCGTTTGAATATAGCCAAATATCAATCCCATTTGAAGCTTGAAATTTCCCTTCCTACAAAACCGCAATTCCAAAATTATATCCCACAAAAGAATACAATAAATTCCAATCGATAAAAATAGCATTTGAGCGACACTAACAATTGCATACACGCTCAACATATGGCTAAATGACAAATAATCGATCACGCATTGATAACGCTACCATTGGTTGCAATCCAATCGACAACAAACAGCCAATCATAAACAATTTATTTTTTACATACATTTATACGAATGGCCAAAATGGAAACGTCTTGGAATGAGTCTGGATTTTTTATTGTTCCTGGAAAGCATTATCTGACAATTATAGAGCTTCAGCGGTTAATGCAGAAATTTAATATTTATCGACACCTAATTTTTGTTAGAATTATGTTGCCGTCAAATTGATAGTTATCATTTATTCATTGTAAGTAAATTGTATAATTTTTCCATTTTCAGGATTCAATAAAAGTAAGCCGTTTATATTTCATTATTTATCAGTTATTTGGTTTCGTTTGTTGATCATTATTTTAAGAATAAATCATGAATTGTTTATCCAATCAATGTTAACTTTCCTTCATTAATTATGCCATAACTCTTGCTTCCATGTCATACAATTCTAAGGCTTCTTAACAAACTCTTTTTTCTCCTTCAAAGTCTTCAGAGGACAATTCTCGGATATTTTGTACATGAAATTTCTTTCCAGTTTTTGTTTTCACATGCCCCTTATTAAACGCCTAAATCTAATACTGCTAATTTTTATTAAATTAATTAGAAAGTTTTTTTAATATTGTTTTATTTTGAATTTTACAGTAAATTGGATTTTGAATTAATTTTATTTATTTTTTATTTATTTCTTATTTATTTCAATCAATAAGAAGAGAGAAAAAAAAATTAAAAAAAGATCAAAATTGCATTTGAAAATTAAAACTGATTAATTACAAGAAATTGATAATCTAAAATTATTTCATTTTATTCAATATATACTTTGCAGCAAAAGGCTTATATTATCATTTAATTATTTATTATTATCATTTAATTATTTATTATTATCATTTAATTATTTATTATTATTATTTTATTATTTATAATAATAATAATTATTATTATTATCATTTATTATTATTATTATTATTTATTATTAATATTATTATTAGTTTATTGTTATTATTTTATTATTATTATATTATTATTATTATTATTTATTATTAATATTATAATTAGTTTAGTGTTATTATTTTATTAATATTATTATATTATTATTATTTTATTATCATTTTATTATTATTTATTATTAATATTATTATTTTATTAATATTTTTATAATTATTATTATTATATTATTATTATTAATAATGTTATTATTATTTTTTATTATTATTATTATCATTTTATTATCATTTATTATTATTATTTATTATTAATATTATAATTAATTTATTGTTATTATTTTATTAATATTTTTATAATTATTATTATAATATTATTATTATTATTAATAATATTATTATTATTTATTATTATTATTATTATTAATATTATTATTATTGTTATTATTATAATAATTAAAATTATAGATTTTTGGTACCAGGAAAGAAAATGTCTAATATTTATTAAATTACAAAAATTTCGATTATACGATAATTTTTTTCAATCTCTTAAAATTTAGAATTTAGCTATGTTCAAATGCTTGCTGGTTTTCTTTTTTATATTAAATTTCTGTCTTTTTATTGGTCTTAATAAAAAACAAATAAAATATAAAATTAATTAAAGTTTTTAAAAATATTTTTCTTTAACATTGAATTTTTTATTTCTAAAAACTTCTAAACTTTTTATTTACTTAAATTAATTTGATTATTATAATTTATAAAAATTAAAAAATCATATTTTTACCTGAAACAAGTCAACAAAAGATCAGATTGACGATTTCAATGTTTGCTTCTTCATTTCACAGCGAATAAATGCAAAATAAGCATAAAATAAAATAACATAAAATCCATGCCATTCTAATATAAAACGATATTTCGGATAACTCAAACGCTAGAAGGTGACTTTCCATGAACCCCTCCCTCCCTTTCCTATAAAGAAAATATTTGCACGAGTACCATTTCAAAGGATAAATAAATTTCCAAAGCGAATAACTTGATCTACCATAATTTGTTTCGTAATGCTCTTTCTAAGAAGGAAATATTTTCTAGAGCGATTGGATGTTGAAAGGGAATTCAGCTCTACAAAACATGTGGAACCTATAGGGAATTTCTCCACAGTTCCAGTAATTGTACGTTCAGAAGATGTAAGTAGATTGAGAAATCAATTATGAAATCAGAATATTCTTCTTCATAGAAAAACCTCTCTAATATCAAAATCAATAAAGATCCCCATAGTAATTTTTCACTGTATACGACTCAATTAGCAAACCAAGCCCATGGAGATGGGCATGGAATTAATATTCTAGAACAGGAGAAAATTGGATCTAAATTGGATTTCTCTTCATCAAAATTTCGAAATTCCACCGAGAATTCGAAACATCAGAATCTGGAAACCAATGGAAATAACAACCAAAATAACATCCCGCGTGAAGTCACGAATAAAATCTGTGATCTTGTCGATAGGCATTGGAATGGCAGCAAATCTTTGCATGAAAATCATAAATTTATTGTGAGTTTATTTGTTATCTGAGTGTAAGTTTTTCACAATTCCAATTTACACCCGATATAATCAATATTTCCCGTAAAATCATAATTTAATAAAACAATTTGTTAATTTTGGTATCCTATTTATTATTTCCATTTATGTTTACAAATGTAATGTTAGTGTTGGGTTATTCGGTTGGTGGCAATATTTAACGGTTACCAATCAAATCTCTGACTCTAAAGCGTGATTTATTTGATCCACAAAATAACAATTCTTAGACAATATAAACCTTTATTGATTATATGAATTCTAACAACACAATCGATTCAATACAGAGCTGAGGAATAGCTCCAATCGTATAATTCCCGTTGATCTGACTCAATAAATTGGTAAATTGAATTTCCTTTGCATTGACTTGACTTTATTCCGTATACTTTTAACCTTTCCTATTGAACCTATTGTTTAGGTGCAATATTTTCTCTAAGTTCCAATTTCTAATTTTCTCTATTTCTGAATTATTTCTCGACTATCTTTTAATTTTTTCCTCGATCAATAATTTCTGATTCCATTAAGATTCCTTTTGGTTTTATAGCCCGCACTTGTGATAAATCATTTTTTCCATTCCTGTGTCTCCATAATTTGTACAGCTCCTTTGTTATCATCGATATTGCGGCACTCGAGATAATTTGTCATTTTCCCCTCATTTTGGTTCTGGCATTTCCAATACCTTCCCCAACTCCCGTGTTACCCCTAGCAGTTCTGCAGCACGATTTTGCGTTCATGTTTTGTTTTTGTTTTCCAATTTTGGAATTCCTTTTTCTTTTCTTGCACTTATTAATTATAAATGGCATTTCTCCGCTTTATTGGAGTTTGGTTATTCTTTCCTCATTTCTCAATTTCTTGCTATTCTGTTTTCTTCTCCAAGTTTCAGAGTGCTATCCCAATCACCTTATCGGTTTCCCCACGTCATTCTAATTATTTATAATATTATTTATTATTTAGGTATCCTCAACATTGGTAACAATGTATAAAAAATTTAATGCAAAAAATAATTAATGATATTGTTACGTTACGCATTTAAAATGAATAAATCGATGATGTAAAAGTTTATTTATACAATTTGTATGATCTGTAATTGAATGGTGAATTATATTTGACTTTGGATTCATTTTAATGATCCGCATTGTGTAATTGTTTTGAAATTTGTTATCATCTTCTTTCTTGCAATTTTTTGTATCGGCATGTTTTCTAGCTTGCTTTTTATATTTAAACCACTATTTGTTTTATTTATACATTTCATAATTTAATATAAATAATTAATATAAAATTTATAGATAACTTTTATTATTTGTACATTATTTGACCAGCTCAAAAATTAATGAAAACAAAATTAGATTGTAATTATAGCAATAATAATAATAATAATTAATAACAATAATAATAATAATAATAATAATAATAATAATAATAATAATAATAATAATAATAATAATAATAATAATAATAATAATAATAATAATAATAATAATAATAATAATAATAATAATATTAATAATGATAATAATAATAATAATAATAATAATAATAATAATAATAATAATAATAATAATAATAATAATAATAATAATAATATTAATAATGATAATAATAATAATAATAATAATAATAATAATAATAATAATAATAATAATAATAATAATAATAATAATAATGATAAAAATAACTCATATTATATATAAATTTTAGTCTTCTCCAAACTCCAAATTTTTTTCTCTTCTCGTATTAATATATAATTATTTTATTATTATTTTCTAGAATATTCTTTTTAATTATTAATTTTATTAAATTTTACTTTTTATGGCATTTTTATTCATAAAATAAATTTTTTTAATATTTCATTTATTAGAAATATTTAATTATTATTTTTATTTATATTTTTTATTTCCCCCTCAACTTTTCTATTTTTTTAAATATATTTTAATTTTTGAATTTTATTTTACTTTTATTTATAAATAGTATTTTATTCTTTTTTTAATTTTTCTCTTCGCTATTTTTACTTAATAATTTTTATATTTTATAATTTTACTTTATTTGTTTACAATTATTTACAATTTTTAATTTTATTCATGAAATATATATTTTTTTCATTTTATATTTATTTAGTATTTTTGAATTATATATATTTTTAATTTTATTTTTTTGTTATTATATCTTTAATTTTTTTTTCAATTTTTCTCACTTTATTCACTATTTTTACTTATTTTATTTTCTTTTGTAATATTTTTTTTCTATTATAATTTTTTCCTTTTTATTTTATAGTACTTTATTTATTTATTTTGTTCCTTTATAAATAAATTTTATTGTTTTGTGGTTTATTTTATATTTATTTAGTATTTTTGAATTATATATTTGTATTTTTAATTTTATTTTTTTGTTATTATATCTTTAATTTTTTTTTATTCAATTTTCTCACTATTCACTATTTTTACTTATTTTATTTTCTTTTGTTACTATTTTATTCATGGAATAAATTTTTTTTCTATTATAATTTTTTCCTTTTTATTTTATAGTACTTTATTTATTTATTTTGTTCCTTTTATAAATAAATTTTATTGTTTTGTGATTTATTTTTATTTAATATTTTTTATTATTCAATATCCAATTAGAATTGAGCCAAAATTAAATAAATGCAAATTATGTAATATTTTATTGGGAAATTTAATCTCATTTTAATTTTTCATTAAAATCGATCATCAAGGCCAGCATTTGCACGATTATATCGAACTATAATTCAAATTTAAAATCAACCAATGAAAATTGTAGTAATCCATCCAATGAAACAAAAGGAAATTATTCGAAATATCCTGCTGAAAATAATGAATTTCGAGGTTTGTAAAAAATTGAAACCTAAAAAGAATTGAAATCTAACAAGAAAAATCCATTATAATAGAAATGAAACAAACGAATGAAACTCTCAGAAATCAAATCAAAGAATTGCGCCAGAAACTCGTGATTTCTGAAAAGTTTTCTGAACTGACAGAATTATTGAAACAATCTCATGAAACATTAATTTCAACTAATGAGCAACTCAGGAAGCAACTTGACTTTCAGGACCGGAGGAATCAGGCTAAGGTTAGAAGTTTTATTCCGGCTTTCAAATGAAGTTAAAATTAAATTTTAGAGTGAGAAATGAGAGCAAATGTGAATCGCATTGCTTGGTGAATCCCTTTTACTTTTAGCAATCTTATTAATAAATTATATTTATTAGATATAAATTGAAAAATATTATTATTTCATTGAATGATGATTTTGACAATAAATAATTCTTTGTTTTTTTTATTTAATGATTTTTATTATTATTGCTAGAGTAATTTTACCAGATGGAAGATAACCATTTACATTTTTGGATATGCAAAATATCGTGATGCAAGAAACCATCGATACGAGGATTCGATGACAGTCGATATCAATTTCACTGGGAGAACGAATTTTATGTTTGAACCCGAATTATTTTCTGTTTTGAGATCTGCAACGAGTCAATATATTTTCAAGCGGGTAAAATTGTTGTATTGAAGATTAACAATCTCACTGAAAATCTGTCAATAAATTTAAATTGAGAAAAGCTAAGAAAATTTCTCATCCCTATAATGCAAACACAACTCAGGCTCATGCTTTTTCTACACCTAATTCCGAAAGTTAAAAGTTTCTATAATCTAAAAAGAAATCGATAAAATTATAATATAGGAACACACAAACTTACTTGTGTACAAAAATTTAATGTTCCGAAAGTTTAAAGTTTTATTATAGGAATCGAGAAAGTGACAGAAAAATAATTTTACATACAAACACAGCACACATAATATAAAATACAGGCAAAATTAATATAGCTTTTTTTATTCCGAAAGTTAAAAGTAATTAACATATTGTTAACATATCATTATTTTTAATATATTAAAATTCATGACGGGTAAAATTTTGGATTTTCAATCGGACAACTTTGATAAAAGAACGACAAAACATCGTAAAATCTATTTAAAAAATATTTTTGAAGTTATTATTTCTTTAGATTTTTAGATATTTCTCTGGAAAGGCTACCTTTTTGCGAAGGTGAAGAATTGACAATGTAAGCATTTTTTCATTTAATTACAAATAATTAAAATATTTTAAAGTATATCAGATATTTTTTGTCAAACGACTTTGTGTGAAGGTAGTATTTCTAATATTCAACAAGGTCCATCGACATTTGCAGAAAAAAATTCGAAAATCGTAAATTTTAATAACTTGTATAGAAAAATAATAATTTCATAGAATTACATAAAATGACAAAATTCGCCATATCGAACTGGAGAAAAAAGATTACAAAAACTTAAAAAATTACTCCGCTTCTTTCTTAAATGTCTTAAAAAATAAATGTTTTTGGTGATTTCTTTATTTATTTATAGTTAAAAATATTAATCTAACTTACATTTTATCGAAATAATTCCAAATAAATTCATAGTCATAAAAATCCTAAAAAACCCTGAAAATTAATTAAAAATAATTTATAATCAAAATGTTGACTACAAGTTACATTTAAGAGCTTGAATAATGATCTTCTAATTTTATAAAATCAAAATTCAAACCTTAAAAGTTACTTAAATTAAAAAAACTTACTTGTAAAATTGAATAAATGAAATGAAGTAAATAACTTCACATTCTCATAAATGGTGAGTCATCGACTGATAAACACACCAACGTGTATTATAGAGACTTTAACTTTTGGAATTAAGTGTAGTTAACCTGAATTCTTTAAAGAATTTAGTTTGTCTTTCCATGAAATATAACTAATAAAAATACAATTATTTTTGAATCAATCAAATATATCTCGAAGATTTTCTGCAAGTATTGTTGCATTTTGAATGTTTACAAATGCCAAGTCTTGTACATTGTTTGGAGCTTATTTCGATGGAATAATTTATTATATTGTAAATTATATTTAACCGTTTGAGGATGGTTGGCCAGCACTGCCGACCACAAATTTTGTTCCAGATATTCAACAATGTATAATGGCCAGCCAAACTTCATAAAGATCATACCACGATATCGGGCATTCGCATACTAAAAAATATATATTAAAATTAATTCCGTCCGCAAACGGTTAAGATGAACTTTGAAGACTGACTTGGTTGACAGTTTAATAAAATATACAATACCACAAGAGGTGGTGTTAATTTGTCTATCCATACAAAGAGTGAAGAGTTTAGCGTCAAAGTCACATCGGATTTTTGCACTTAAAAAATAATCAACTGATTCCATTATGAAATAAAAATTTATTTTTTGTCTACCTTTGATCTGTTTTTTTCTATATAATTTCAATTATATTTATTTCAACTATAGATCAATGATTTACCCTATTTAACAAAAATTTTCATCGTGGTCATTTTAAAGTTCTATAACACGTGGAAAGTGATATATTTGTCTTCATCTAAATAAGTCATTCCATACTTTTGGTTTTAGCCTGATTCTGGGAAACTCCATTATTAATAGCAGATAATTCTTTATTGATAGCATAGTTCAATTTCATAAACATCAAAGATTTATTAGAAAAAGAACCCTGTAAAATTCTTACAAATAAATTTTAATATTAAAAAATTTATAATCAACTAGCTTTTTTGGAGTTAGTATTAAGTATTTCAAAAGAAATTTGGAGGTGCAGTGAGATATGCATATTAATACAATGGAAAACTTTAAAAAATTAATAAATTAATTAAAAATTAACGTAATCCTGGGGAAATAAATGATAGGAAATGATGAGACAAATACAGATATAATAAAATAAAATCAACCAGAAAAATATTCAAAATATACGAACTAATCAAAAACAAATAAATAATTTAGTAGCATTGTGGGTAACCCGAGCTGTAATTGAAAAAAATTAAGAAATTAGTTCCTCTCAAAATAAAATTACGTAAGGAGTCTGTTTACATATAGGCGAAATGTCAGATTTTTTAAAAAGAGAGCTTGAAGACTATACATCAGTAATATATCGATGTTTTTTGATACTCACGAATTTTCGGCACTGCCTTTTTAAGTGAATTTTAGTCTTCAAGCTCTTTTTAATAAATTCAATGGAAAAAATAATCAATGGTGAAATCGGAAAAGATGTCAGATACCTAATTATTTTGTTTTTACTTATTGTTTTGATGATGGCTAAATGAATTATTTGAACGATAAGACGCCAATAAAAGGAACGGCATTGGTAACCAATTGCTAGTAGATTGAAAAACGAAATAAGCAATAAACAGGGAAAGCGATGCAAACTTTAACTCGTCACAATCAAACAAACAAGTGAAAAGTTGATAGATAAATAAAGGCAGTTTCCCATTAAGATTTATACCAGTGTTGTCCAAACTGTGTGCCGTGGCGGGTGCCAGGTGTGCCGTAAAATATTTTTAAAAAAAGCCAAAAAAACCCTATTTTTCCAAACAACTTAATAAAAGGAAATTGAATTGTGGATATTTTAACAGTTATTTCAAATTTAAATGTTAATCAGACAATTAAGTGCGAAATTTATTTGTTTACAATCATATTTATATTTCTTACTAGAAATATTGACTATCTAAAATACNAGGTGTGCCGCGAAAATTTTTAATTCAGCCAAGTGTGCCGTGGCTCAAAAAAGTTTGGACAACACTGATTTATACCTTAATATTATCGTCAAAAAGTGCGATTGATAATATTTAAAAAATTTGATTTAATTTCAAAAAATTATCCCGTGTTCGCGCTATTTCATCACCTGAGATAAAGAACACGATGACTCAAAAGTAGTGGCGATTTTAATAAATAATAACCCAACAAATACTTGGCTATATAAGATAAAATTATTATATCCAGTACTCCAACCATAAAACTGCCATTTTATTAATCCATCCTCATTACTGGCATTTTTATTCTCAAATTGTTGCCGTCAGGGTTATAACTATTTTCTTGCCACAACTAAGAGGTGGTACTAATTATGGAATACAAATCCCAACGTTTTAGAAATCCCGGAATTTCGGGATCGGAAATCTTTCAATGACAAGGTATGTAATTTTATTATGTAAAAAATGAAACATTTTAGTTAACTTTATTAAATTAAGCCTTCAATAAACACAGTTTTGATAATGTATCATCTCCGAGACGTGATCTGATTTTTGTGAGAAATGAACCTCCAGCAGAAAACGCTCTCTCGGCCTCTTCACTGATGGGAGAAACACTCATCAATGTTTTGTGAAGAATTTCGAGAACTTTTCCACGTTGTCCAACAGTTTTAAGTAACTCGAGCTCCCTTTGAATTGTTAAATTCACAAAATTCGCACTGGTTGATGACATCTTTTGATGAACAACATGGTTATCTCTGCTCTTTTGCAAAGCAATGCGCAGACTTTCTACCATACTGTTTTGGATTGTTGATGGTGGCGAATCCAGAGGCACTATAGGTCGTAAAAATCGGTTTCAGCTCCAACTACTGTGAAATTAAGTCTTTGCGCCAAATTGAGCAATATTACTTTCATCATGTTGACTTCGCTAACAGAATCCATATTGTCACCATTGGAAAGGCATATAGCAGCAGAGGAAAGCAAACTATATCTCTCCTTCTCAATTCAAGTTGGAACCCCAGGGTACTGTTTTGGGATTGAAGCTCTTCGATTGCAAACTTCACAGCAGTTTCGGCCATAACTAAGGTACATGTCTTTCCAGAAAGGATTTTCACAACCAGCTCCAGTGGTTTCAGGGCAGTGGTGATTTCCTGCACCATTTGAATTTCATCGTTTGTAAGTTGAATCTCCAGGCCTAAGCAGTCCAACGTCTTTCTCACGGCTCTTTTATCTCTAGAAATCTCTACAGCATTGCAATTAGGGAATTCCATCTTGTTTGAGGTATAGAACATCGCAAACAAAAAATTAAAATGAGGTGTAGGGTGATTTTCCGTATAATAAAAGTCTGATTATTCAATGATTAACAATATATTTAAATTATATTGTTAAAGCTTGCTTATTAAATCCCATATAAAATAACGAAATATAATTATTTATTTCAAACTAAATAATGTATATTATTTTAATTAAACAATATTAAAGTCGATCCCGGGATTAAATGTTTTAAATCCCGGGATTGGAATGACATGAGAAATAACCCAATCCCGGGATTCCGGGATTGTAAACCCTAGTACTAATGTCAATTTAAATACTGATAACCGAATATTTACGAATACACTATTCTTATCAGAAACAGTCGTTATTTTTTGGACGCTTGGGGTCTTGAAAAATATTTGGTTTGTGATCCTTCAATCTCGTTTTAATACCTCCAAAGTTTCGTCGCAATTAAAGAAATTCCGCAATCTATTATATTATCTTTCAAAGGCTCTCCTTTATTATCTTGGAAGTTGATGGAACTGAATCCGCAAATGACAATCTTAAAATTAAAGTAACTTCCACAATCTCTGAATTGTTGGATGACAGAGGAAGGAGAATTGAAGAATTTGAACTGACCCATTATTATAGAACGGGCAGCAACAAGTTTAGAGTTAATATTTACGTGGAACCCAAACAACCAAATCAAACAGATAAGCCGGACAAGCCAAAACATTGACAATTATTATTGCAATTTGATTATTGACCTTGACTTATCAGTGCATCTTATTTATTTTATTTTTGGGGTTATATGTACATTATTTTATGTTTTGATGTTTTATGTACATTAAAATAAATATATTACTTAAACATACGGGAATTAATTATTATTCAAATAAGTGGATTATTATTAAGTGGATTATTATTAAGTGGATTATTATAAATAATTTCTAATCTTAGAAAACATAATGTTTGCAAATCATAAAAACATGAGTGGTACTCGAATCATGAAGACATATGTAATAATTCAATAATAATAATTTTAAATACTTTGAAATTTTTTAGTCATATAACAATAATTAATACTTTAACATAACAATAATTAATTTTTTTAACAATAATTAATTTTTTAAGCAATCATTTAATACTTTAACTTTTATAATCACATAATAATAATTAATTTTCAACAATCATTTACTCTTTATAAGCATGTTTATAAAAATATATTATTTTTCTTAATTATTAAGTACACTTATAAAAATATATCAATTTAATTTCATAGACACGAAAACAGTATAAATAGCGAGTTAAAATTCATTTTTTTCGCCCAAAATTTTAACCGCAATAAAATACTAAAAAGGTTAATCCTTATTAGTGATAAAAATCGAACAGACAAACAAAGACGTTCAAAAGCCTACACGCAACACAGCAAGAGAAACACAACATTCACACAGTACATACACGCATATTCGGTTGGATATTCAAAGGATTTTGTAATCTAGAAGAATACTTTATATTTGGTAAATTTTCTTTATAATAAAAGTTTTAGCAACTACTTTGTCTTTTGATATATATATATATATATATATATATATACATATATAAGAACCAGTAAGTTGAGTGTTCCCGAATACCGAGACCTCAACAAAATTTATTGATGATCACAGCATTTATAATTATGATACTAATCCGACTTAGCAAATCATTAAAAACGGACAATTAAATAAAAGAAGGTCATTAATAATTATTAAGTGCAAATAAGTGAAACAGAATGTAGAAAAATTTAGATTGTCATGTTATCTCGATGACCTACTTGATAGAGAGAAGATTAAAGGCATGGGAAAGCGAGAAACTGGTTTGTAAAAAATACAAATACCATACATATCGTTTGTGAAAATTAAATATAAATGACTCGAAGTTCATAATAAACCAATCTAAACACAAAATTATTTTTTTATATAGTTTAACTTTAATTTTTGTAACAATTAAAAATAACAATTAAAAATCACCCATTTTGTGATATGATATAAAGTTCTCTATTGCCTTTTGAGCATTTCTAGAAAATTATAAAAAATATCGCCATAACTTAAAGTAGCTAGTGTCAACGTACACGAACTATTATTTTGGATATTTAAGCTTCTAAAGATTTATGTAAAGAGTTTCTATAGGTCAAAATGCAGATGTCATTAAACAAAACTTTCTCATAATACTTCATTTTTCCTTGAACTACAGTTGTGTAATTTTAGAACTTATTTTATTAGAGCATCTAAGAATTTAATCTATTATTTGTCCTGTAATATTATATCTATTTAAGATTTAAAAAAATTATTTGGTAAATTTTAGAATTTCGCGAATTTGTTTAAATATTATTTATAATTAAAGACATTTTTAAATTTTCATTTAATAATTAAACTAATATTTGTAATTTAATTAACTATGATAGTTTTCAATATTCTTTTAAATTTAAAATTTAAGTACGTGATTAGTTTTATTTGTGTTATTACATTTTACATATTTGCTTTCGAGAAACGATATTTTCAAATTAATAGCAATTGGAAAGTTCTGTGTCATGAAAAGAGCATTTCACTTTGTGAATTCGAATTGAAGCAAACTGATTATAAAAGCTTAATTTCTCAAAATTTAGCAATATATTCTAAATTTGAAAACGAATTACAAATAATTGATATACATAATTCGTCGATGACAAACAATGATATATTATCTTCTCCGAAAATTATATTGAAGCAAAATTTCAATAATTTTGTGCTCTTTGATATTAAAAAAAAACCAACCGGTGAAATAGTAATTTTTGGTATCGATGCGTTAGGTGTTTGTTCGTGCTATATTGATTTGGAGTTGAAATATACAAAATCCATTAGTTATAATAATTTTTTTCCCAATGCTAATCACTTTTCTTACGATACCATGGAATATGTAGATAAAGAAGAAATAATTTTTGTGTCTGGAAGTTATCAAACATCTGATAGTGAGGAATACACACCTTTCATATTGAGCATTAATGCTTCAAATTGTGACGTCATCTGGCATAAGACATTAAAAATTGAATCACCTGATCTGTCATTGGTAAACGCTAATAAAACCGATCAACTATTTACAAGTGAAATATTTAATCACTGGAAACTAAGTCTAATGCAGCATCATAAAAATCGAAATCATTTACCGCAAAAAACGAATCATATTAATTTAAAAAGCAATTTCCCGATTTATTACAATGGGAAAAACTCAATTGTTTTGTCTAAGTCACAAAAACAATTAAAAGAATTCAATGATAAACACGTTTCAACGGATAGAATAATCGGCAATTTCAATTCATTAATTGTCATTCACAAATACGGGTTGAGCTTATTTGATATTCATTCTGGAGTTGTTTTGGCTTCTGAGGCAATTAATTTCGGTAAATTTTATCTTTTGAATTTATGATAAATGGCTGGCGAATGAATCCCATTGTATATATTACAGTGAGTGAGAGAGGGGGGGGGGAGATTTATTATAGGATAGGGGAGGCTAAATGCTGTATTAATTTCTGTCGGTTATAGATAAGAAATAATATCCAAATGCAAATTTTCTCAATATTTAATTTATCTAATGGATTTAATAATTTAAATCAATTCATCAATCAATTGTAAAATTAATATTTTAAAGCTTTTAAAGCTCAGTGGAATTCCATGCGTATGAAAGAGACAACCACAAGAAGAGGCATTAGAATAGTTTCAAAGGATCGAATTAAGAAGGTGAAAGGGATGAAAACGTATTTATAAAGATGGTGTGTTCGAAATAAATCAGTGTGTTCGAAAACCATAAATTGGTTTATG
>CAUHTR010007655.1:0-56635 GCA_959609185.1 Schmidtea polychroa | reverse complement strand
GTGACATTAAATTGGCTATTGCACTATAGAAAGATAGAAAAAATCGCTGTTGGAAGAAAAATAAATAAATACATACAAACACGATTCTATAATAAAAAATACACACTATAGGACATTGATTTATCATGCGGACATTCAATTAGCTAAAAATTTTCAATTTAAAATTAATTAATTATAAAAAAATATACAAGAATATGTCAGAAACTTCATCAGAATCGACTATTTCATTTCAAGAAATTCATAGATGAATGCTCTTCAATACATGGACGAACAAGAGCTTCGGTAGACCACGAGTAGACAATAGAATTTATAACAATATACCAACAAATCGAGTTACCAATATCCAAAGATGAGCTAATCCATTTACAATAATATATCTTCATTGACTATTCAAATAGAAAAGTTGCCATATAATCTATTTTTGAACCCCATCGAAAGTGTTTAGCAAAATAAAAAATGGGGTAAGGACTAAAGTTTCTTCGGTTGATGGATTTTCCAGACAGATTTACCTTCAATGAATGATTTACTGCAATATCCCAAGCAGTTAACGAGGAACTTCGAAAACCAGATCATAATAATTTCAAAAATCATATTAATAATCATATTAAAGATTCTTCCCTAAATACTGGATATTTTAGGTGAACTATGAAAAATTTAGTATATATTATAATAAATAAATAAATATCTTCTTTATTCATTATTTTAAAAAAAATCTTAAAATTAACTAAAATCCAAAACAACGCTTATTTGACATAGCTAATGATAATCAAATGCGCTTTGGTGTATTGTAATTTAAAAGTTTTTATTGTAAAGAATTTAAAATTAACATAATAATTTAAATCAATTCATCAATCAATTGTAAAATTAATATTAATAATTATATTATTATTAATCAAATATTAAATTATTGAGCTTTTAAAGCTAAGTGGAATTCAATAATACTTATTTATTGGAATATATATTTTGAACTATTTCTTATCTTATAATTTTATAGATATATAACAGTTATATATTAAGTTAAATTTAAATTTATATTATTATTAATTTTTCAGTAAAGTATCAATGAAAAATTATAAAAATCAGCTATTGATTGTAAATTTTTTTAAAAATGTAAAATTAATAATATTAAAAATTGAAATTTTTTAAAGTGCGCTTAAAATTTCAAATATTTAACAAAATAAATAGTCCTAAAATAATTTATGATAAAAAACTAAACCATTTTCGTTGATATTATCTAATTTTTTTTATATTACTCGCTCCTAATTTAAGCAAAACAATTATTATAAACTAGGTTTTTTTCTGGGGCATACGGCTGCCTTTCTTTTCAAAATCCAAAGTTCTTCACGTGAATCTTATTGCATGTGTTCGAATCAGTGTGTTCGAAAACCACAAATTGGTTTATGAATGAGTTCAGTAAAAAGAATAAGTAAATAATTTTCAGTTCATAAGAATGATTTATTTATTACAAAATTTCTCTAAATACTATTGTCGTTGAGTAAATGACCTTGTTGAGGATTTGTCTCAATTTTGACCTTGACCCGATTTGTATTTCGAGAACGGGATGTTGCGACATAGAATTGCCCATGCGAAAACACCGAAGTTTGAAGACTTATGCCGATGTAATCATAAGACCGTCATTGGCTCAGGTTGATCATTGGAATGATAGGTAATTGTCGACGACGTAAAAAATCATCAATATACTTAGGGTTCGAAAGAAATAAAATTTAATTTCTCTTACCGAATATACTGTGGAATCTTTTTGACAAAGAAATGTGTTGAATTTCAATAATTTCAGACTTTTTAAATCAAAACTGAAAATTAATAAACTAATAATAACTACTTACAATTGTTAATGATATTTTAAGCATTCAGCGTTACAGAATAAGTGAGTGAGTGAGTGACCTGGGCCTTTATTTAATGTATATTCATATCTTTTTTATCACAAAGTCGATTTAAATCCACAACTAAAATATTGCTGGCTATGATTGCAAATTATAAGTAATATATTAAGTTAAATTTCAATTTATATTATTAATTTTTCAATAAAATATCAATTAAAAATTATAAAAAAAAAATTTATAAAACAATTATTGTTGTTGATTGTAAATTTTTTTTTAAATGTAAAATAACTCGTTATATATTGAATAATTTTGTCTTAACTTCCATTCCAGACACTCATTCCGCTTACACTTTCTGGCCTTCTGCTAATCATCAACAGGAGGAAAATTTAATCCAGATCAAGTTTATTTCTAAACTTGATCATTATTCCAATGATCAAATCGACATAAATCACCAAGAGGAAATTTCTCATTCAGGTGCATTTATGATTCAATTTTTTATCATCACCAATTTCTTTTTCATAAATGACAAAAATATAATTTAATAAATTTCAATGACTTTAATATTTAAATAAAATATTTTTAAATGAATAAAATATAGGGAAACGAATGAATATGAAAAAGAATGATGTTGCTGACAATTATAAATCAGTAAGAAGGGGAAATTGGGAAATGGGAAAAAATCAATTAAATAACCCTTATTAACCTAGTTTTGCCATTTAGCATCTAAATGCATCGTTCCGTTATTTGCAAATTTGTACTTGTTTGTATAAACAAATCGTATCAGAGAATGTTTATGTATATATTTATGTATAGTTTCACGCACTTACTAATATATAGTATTGCGCCAGGAAATATTGCTGATTCAACTCTACTGCAAACCACATCACTTGCAAATTAGTTAAATCACAGAAAAAAATATCTGCAAACTTGTAAACATGGCGTATCATATTCTCATATATTTTACTACAATATATTTCGACAGAATCACTGTCATCGTTAGGTTGAATTGAAATTAAAACTGAATCAATCTAAATTGCTCTTTTTTAAACAAACTAAACATTCATTAATTTTTTTTTAAATATAATTTTGCTAAAAATTCATTAAATTCTGTTTTCTCAATTCAAACTTTAAAAATTATGAAAGTTTTAAAATTTAAACTTTTAACATTCACAAAAGTTGAAATCAAACAACATTTCAATAAATTTTTCACAAAATTGCAGTAAAATATTTATATTGGATTTGGTGTTTTTCGCTATATATTTAAATCGATACCATTATTTATTGACTGTTATAATCATGTTTTTATATTTTGTTTTTATTAAAATCTTATAATTTTAAATAATATTTTAAGAAGTACAAAATCTGTTTATCGATAAAAACATCGAGACAGAATCAATATTTTGTAAATGTATCGTAATATTTAGTAAATCAAAACGGAGAAACCAGAGTCAAAATAATTAAGTTAATTGTGCTGAGATATTACATTTTACCATTAGTCAATTGATCGTGAATCTGAATTTATTCAATAATGCTATTACTCAAATTTGCTTGGAAAACAGTTTCATTTTTTGTGATTGTAATCAGTAAAGTGAAGAATAAATTGCAATTGTGCTGATCAATAAAAGTCTTTATTTAAAGTCTATTACTGTTAACTAAAACACCCTTTGAGATAGATGAATCACATGTTGAATATTATTTTTATCTAAAATTTTCGAAAAGTTAATATAATTATTTAAACTTTTTGATTATTATATATTGATAATTATATATTGTTAGCAACAGAATTTCTGGTATTAATTGAATCCATTTAAAATCAAGATTTCGTTTTATTATTTAATAACAATATTATTTAAAAATATCAAATCATAATTTGTTTGAGTAGTTTCTATAAAAATAAGTAAGGCAACATACAATAATAATTTAATTTATATTTTATAACACCTCTAACCTATCCCTCTTGTTTAAAAGCTATCAGTCACTTAAGGTTTCTAATTAAAGTACTTCCATTTTATTAAATAACTCCCATGGCCCCATGTATCTATTTTGATTTTTATTGTGAATATCCATTTTAATCAAAGCATAATCTCCAATGTCAATGTGAAGCAATATAGAAGCAATAGGATATTTGACTTAAGAACCAAAATATTTTTTTTGATTTATTGTTATTTTATTTTTTTATATTTATTTATTATTTTTTAAATTATATTTATTTAATTTTTTTCCAAGTATTTTTCTATTGAAACAATAGAATTTTTCTTGATTAAAAACATTAAAAATAATTCTTAATGAAAAGAGCCTAAAATTAAATGAAAGAATTCCGGTAATTTTCAAAAAAATTTAAATTCTAAATGAAAAACTAACGATTAAAAATTAAAGTAATCTTTCTGAAACAATAATTTCTTAATAAAAATTTTTTTTATTTAATTGAAAAATTCTAAATTTTTCACAACAAAAATACATTTATTAAAATACAGATAAAAAAGCCGACATGTTTTTTATATCAATGCAAAGAGGGTATTATGGTCTCAGGGATTTTTGTACAGTAATTTATGGGAATTAATGAGAATTTTAAAAATAATGTAATGAAATTTTTAATGTAAATTTTTATGAAATTATTTCCAATGAAATTTTTATCCTCATTTATCGAATATCCTCATCTTTATTACTTTTCAACACTTGAATAAAACTTTATAATTGCAAATATATAATTAAAATGCGCTGTCTTTCAGAATCCGAAAGTCACCAGCGTAAAATTCATTGTAATTTAATATTTCATAAACTCAATCCTATTGAATCACTTAATCCGGAAATCAACAAATGGTTTGCTGGCCATTTGTGTGATCCTGTCAGTTTCATGGATTATCCACGATTCAGTGACAAAACATGGCTCGAAGATTCCGCAAAATCAGTTGCGCCTCTTGTTACAAATAAGTAAATTTAAATATATTGTTAAGATTTTATTGAAATTATTTTTAATAATAAATAGGAGGTTTTAGAGATTTAACTTAATATTCTATTTACAATTTGTCAGTATTATATTTGAATATCTTAATTTCTTATAAATATTGTCGCTTGTATTAATTGTTTTATTTACGGATAATTATGCTAAGCAGTATTTTATTACCACTTAAGCACATGATTAATGAAAATAGACTACGATATCTCTAGAATTTTGTAAAGTGTAATAAAAATCGAGATTTCGTTTTCAAAAAAAGTATACAGACAATCAAGATGTTGCAAAAGTTGTAGTTAGGAAGACAATGGAAAAAATAAAAACAAATGAAATATCTACACAGGAATATATACATCAGAGCAGTTTGAAGAGATATCTGTCCATCCGCCTCTGGTCGACTTCAACCCATACAATGTATCAAACAAACTATAAGAAGATCTCGCTGTCAGATTGGAAGACCATTTGCAAGACCATTGAATTTGGATATCTTAGATAGATAAAACTATAGTTAGAATTGTTTTAACGTCTTGAAAATGTTCACTAATAAGGCTCCAACTCCAGTTGGTCTATTTTCAGAACTCGTATATATTTTTTAATGTAAACTGTTGTAATGCCACATACATTGGAGTGACTGGCCGTCATCTTTGCACTCGAGTTCTTAAACATTACCAACGAGTATATGGATTGGTCACCGCTAAAACAGGTCATTTCGGGCACAGTACACCTCCCCCCAGATACAATTTGTAGGTCACGAAAAAGAATATATATATTTCATCAAATCGGTTGCTCAAGAAGATGAACAAACAACTTCTTCATATTCTATAATAATGTTGCCTAATGAAACTACAGATTTGGATTGGGGCAGTTAAGGGCGCCGCTAATTTTTAAATTTTTATCGAAATATATATTTCCTAAAAACCTAATAATTAATTATATTTAAATATATTTCATTTAAACCATTATAATATTTTTATTATGTTTGTTGCCTTTGTGGGGGTTCATATCATACAATATGAATTTATTAGCAACACTGCAGTCTACCGGAACCAGAAGGGAAATGAAACAACAAAACTACACAGTCTGCATTTGTTGTAAAGTTGTAGTGTTTCGCAAGCGATTTAAGAATTAATTTAATGTTATTAATACTTGATCGATTTTAGATTTTTAGTAACTGAAATCAATTAATCAATTCTTAATAAGAATAAATAAATAATTAATTAAATTCATTATCCAGCAAATAAATATATTACTTAAAAGTTAGATATGGATCGGAAGAATAAATTTATGATAAATAAAATAAGAGAAATTCAATTATTTTTTTCGAACAATTGACAAAGTCGCAAAGCTGAAATTTATCAATTTGTCAATGGCGCCAAAAGTAAATTAGTCAAGAGCATTGAAAACCCAGTTTCGCTTTGTACAGATCAATTGTCAATTTTGGCTATGATTTACTTTTCTGGTAAATGATTACTTTTTAGTAATAGAAAAGCTTTTAAATGACGTACGACTATATATTTAAATTCTTATTATCTTGTCTTTTAGAAAAATATCTCTTTATTTATCAATGAGTGCAATTTATTTATGCAATCTTATTCCATTGTAAACTTTTTAAACTTTTAAATTTTTGTAAAATATAATATAAAATAAAAATATAAAATAATAAAAATATATTAAATATCATAAACTTAATATCATAAACATTTTTAATATCGTAAACTTTTTAATATCATATCTCACAGATGACAAAAAAAACCTAGATTCGAGTAGGACAGTAATTAAGGAATACTTTAAAAAATATATTGAATTTATTAATTAATAAAATTTAGTTACGCAACTCCGTCAGGAGTTTGGGGTCGTTTATATCATTTGATTGGACGGAAATTACTCGATAAAAATTCCAAAAATGCAATATGTTTAAGTTCTGATGGCCTCATGACGTCATTATCATCTCACGGGCACCAGAATTGGCGGGTAAATTTCATGCGTTTAAATTGCTCTACCTTCCATCTGCTATTTAGACCAATGCTCAAGTCGGGTGGCTTCATATTAGTAGAATGGTAAAAATGATTGGCAATTCGTATGTCGATTCTGGCACTAAACAGGTTTATGAGAAATATTTTCTCCCAAGTTTAACAGAAATATCATTGTCATATTTAAATCAGGTCAGTTTGATTGTAATTTTGGTCAATTAATTCTATCGATATTTTCTAAATTTCCAAATATTAAATTTACCAGATCCGTACGTCTCTCTGTGATTCATTAAGATTATAATAAATTAGAATTAATATATTATCCTAACTATTGTTGGGGTTCGACGAGACAGGCACAAAACAAGGTGAAAATCAATAAAAACATCAAATTCACAATAATAATTAAAAGTACAAAAATATAAATTAAAAATGAATACTTCCGGAGGAAACTGGTATGAGCGGATGCCGAACAATGAGACGAGTTGAAATATAATAAAAATAAA
This sequence comes from Schmidtea polychroa, assembly GCA_959609185.1. Lineage (NCBI taxonomy): Eukaryota > Metazoa > Platyhelminthes > Tricladida > Dugesiidae > Schmidtea > Schmidtea polychroa. Next base: position 49,368 of record CAUHTR010007655.1, on the reverse strand, counting down.
GTAAGTGGAGGTCTCTAGAAGGAAATAATTACAAAAATTAATTAGCTAATAGAAAACCCAAGCCAATGGAAACCCCTAGCAGTGTGAGAGGACTGATAAGTAATTAAATTGTGGGAAACTATCAAAAAATGAATAAATTGCTCGAATCAATTAGATCAGCAAGAGGGAGTCCAGAGGAAAGTATCCAAAGTAATTTGATAAGGAGATAATAAAATTAAGACATGAGTATATAAGCGAATAGTCAAATAAACAGAATTTTCCAGTAGGTCGAAGAAAGAAAAGTGATAGTATAGCGAACGGAAGCGAAGGCGAATTTAACGTAGTCGTAGCCAATTCATTTTGATTCTAGCGTACCAGAAAAGGAAAATTAATCCCTGCGCAAGATCCAGGTTAAAATTGGGAAGTGTGTAGAGTAAAAAAGTTGTATAAACGGGGATTGTTTCAGTAAAGTGTGTAATCGAAGAAAAGTGTAATTGTGATAATTTCGAACAAATATTATTGCTTAATAAAATGACACCAAAGAGTCAGGCAATGACACCGACTTGCACAAAATACCCAACACTATTTTTTATTGATATCATCACATTTATTTTTCATTTGCTATTTGCAAATCGACTTCGCGCAATTAAATGATGCATAATTTATTCAATTTTATTTATTTTTTATAAATTCAACATATAAAAATGAAAATGTCGGTAGAAATAAATTCATATAAATTGAGATGAACTCAAATTTTTTGATTTTTTACGAAATTTTTCCAATATTTTATGTAGATTAACTCAAATACTTGTAAAAATATTAAAAATATTGTAAAAATATTGTTGTAAATTTAATAAAAGATGTTCATTTCCTTGACCTACATTTTTATTTGTTATGATGTTATCCACTGCCTTGTCAACTGTTGGATATACGAATTTATTTCTATATCATCGTTGAAGGATTATTGATATATCGATTATTTCATTTATATTAAATATATAATTCGCAGTAAAAGGCTTAAATTATCATTTAATTGTTTAATAACAATAATAATAACAAATAAAGCTCCTAAAATTAAAAAATTAAAATAATAGAAGTTCTGAAATTGTTGGTAATAACTTTTTAATATTAAAACATTTTATAACCAATTTTAACAAGAAAACTTTAAAAAAGTTTTTATCTTTCTATTCAATGTCGAAATGAAAAGTATCATGAAAAGAAAATTGTAAAATTAATTCTACCAAAGGAAATATTAAAATTGTAATAATTAGTAAAAACTTTCACATTAATATTCGCATGACAAAACGGAAAAATTTTAAAACATTTGATCTTGAAAATAAAATAATATCTACAGCCTAAGGTTACAAGACTTAAAGTTTGAAAATCCTTGGTTTATTGGAATGAATTGAATATTGATGGGTGATTAGTGTACCTTAGTGTGAAAGTAAGGAAAATAGGATGCAAAGATTATAGTAAGTTCCATTGATAAAATTTATTCAACTTATTTTAGACTATTCGGGCAGTTTTGTCACTTGGGTTTGAATCTATTTCATTGGTGGATCTCAGTGATGGCTATTTATTAGCGTCTCACTCTCTCCCATGTACACCAGTTGGTAAACCAATTGTTATATCTGTCCCCTATCAAGGAATCCTATCCATCTCTGGAGATCAAATTATTATATTAAAATGCGAAAACATGTTCGATATTTTGATCTTTATCGTAATTTATACTTGTAATTTATATTTACAGGGTAATTGGGTTCTCACTTACACATTATATACCGTGGATGTATTTCTTGACCCTTTCTGCATTGATGGTGGCTGCAATTTTGTTCCTCATGTGGAGTTTGGATCCCCGGAATTCATATTTTGGGGAATTATGGATTTGAGTGCATTTATCGATTTTCGGTTTTTTTCAGTTTTTTATAATTCGTCAAGTTTATTTAGAGAATTAATAGAAATTTGTTTTATCGGTTTATATATTTCATCAAATTCCACAAATCGATATTTTACTATTTTTCTCTGATCGATATTTCCAAAATGAGTATCCAATTGTTATTTCTACTGTTTGTAATTGGCTTTTTGAGTAGGCCAATGAAAAGCAAGAATTCGTTGATTGGTTGGCATATCGGAAAGATTCTATTATTTTCAAATGTCTAGAGTCTAGACGTAATATAATATTATTTGATAGATAATAATACTTGATGTCATTTTAAATACTTAAAACTGATAAATTTAATATATAAAATTTAATTTTTTCAGCGCAATTCTTGCATGCACATTGTAAAGTGAATGATACTGACGTTGGTACTGCATTAGTTCTAGAAAATAAGCTGAGGTGAGCTGTGTGACGATGACTCTTAAGTTTAGTATTCCATTCGAGTTAATGAGATGGATAAAAGATTGGAAAACTTACTAAGGGTCTAGGCAAATTGGGGATGAATCGGCCTGTATGGCAGTGCTGACTTATATGTAGAAAAAGTTGTCGAATCATTAGTATTTCAAAGTTGCCTACGTAGAGAAATAAGTAGCGATGGTACGTCCAAATGGTCGAGGTGTTACCGAGTTCGAAAAAGGCGTTAGCTTTATCTTTTTTTACCATCCAACAAAAATCTAGATATTTATTTTGGCTACTGCTTGCTATTCATCAACATAATATGTGACTGAGTTATTATTATTAGAAGCTGCTAGAACATCTTTTAAATTAATTTTTAAATCAGGTTCAAAAGATAACGTCATTATTTATTTAATGAAATATTGTATAATTTTCAAATAAATTTTCAGCCTTGAATAAAATATTTTCAAAACCATTTATTAAAATTTCGATATTTAAAATATATTTATTTAAAAATTATTTACTAATAAAAATTCTTTTAAAATACTTATTTAATTTAAAATTTCAAATTAAAAAATTCAATTTAAAAATTATTTTAAAACTTATGTTAATAGTTCATTATTTATCATTTAAAATTATCTTAATATATCATTGAAATATTTAATTCTCAGTTGAAAATACCTCACAATTATGTCATTCAATTCAATAAACTTATCTATAATTTAACCATGTTGTTCTTATTGATATTTACGAACAACCAATAACAGTATGTATAATATTTGGTTCTAAGAAAACATTAAAATCTTTTAAATAAGTTATGTTTTATCGATATTTATTTTTCTATTCATACAATATTTTAGTTTTTGAAAGTTCATAATCCATCAAAAATGAAATCAAATAAAAAATGAAAAATACAGATGAATGACGTTCATTTAACAAAGAATGGGCATAAATATACCTCTTTACAGATATTGGGAATAAGGCAACATGCTTAATATGTCAAGAATATAGCCTATGAAAATAATTTGTCTAAGATTGAATTGAGGAAAAGGTTGATGAATTAATTATAAATTTAAAGCAACAACAAAGTGTTTTTATTCAACATTCAAGCATACAGGAAGCAGCAACAAAAGCCAGTTTTATTGTGTCTCATATGTCTGTAAAGGAAAATAAGTCATTCTCAAATGGAGAATTCATAAAAACTTGTATGCTTCAGGTTGTCAACATTTTGTGCCCGGAAGTAAAAAACAAGGTGGAATGCGTTTCTCTTTTCAGGAGAACTGTTGTTCGCAAGTTAACGAGATTGGAAAAAACTTCCAAAATCAGTTATTTAAATGTTTTTATATAGCCTTGGATGGAAGTACAGACATTCAAGACATGGCACAGTTGCTCATTTTTATTAAAGGAATCAATGAGCAATTTTTTATCACAGAAGAATTATTGTCGATAGAATCCCTGAAAGATACCACTACTGGCAAAGATATATTCAATTGTATGCATAATATGTCTGATAGAATGGGGCTACAATGGAATAAGCTAGTTAGCATAGCAACTGATATAGCACCTGCTTTGTCAGGTAAGCATGTTGGATTGATTAAGCTCCTGAATGATAAAATAAAGAGTGAGCATGCAATTATTGGCATTTCATTTCATAATTCACCAAGAATTCATCAAGATTTACTAAAGACATACATAATTTATATTATCGTTATTCTCATGTTAAAATTACAAATGCTGTTAAAAATAATCAAAGCATGAATAGAACCTTTTATTTTTAATTAATATCTATCACTAACGATTTCATTACCATTCCAGAAAGTCTTAAACCCTCTATTCGTTGTCATATTGTTGAAAACCAGCTTGCAAAAAAGACAAATTAATAATGCGGCCCGTTATGTATGAAGTTAATGCAAATTTGGCCCGTCATCAAACCCCTGCGCTAGGATAATAGGTCATCTGCCCTTCGTTTCTGAGTATCATTATGTTTGTTATATAGATACAATCGTTTTCCTTAATGAGAATTACAGTCGCATTGCTATCCGACATGTAAGTTTCATTATGAACTCCGTCACCACAAGACAATAGTAATCATGTTCTNGATTCGTCAAAATGCGGTCTTAAATCTGTCGGTATATTAACATAAGATACAGGGTTTCTCAAAAATTTTAATCCGTTTGTCAAATGTCTTAATCCATTTTTCAAAAGTCGTCATCATTTTTTCAAAAGTCTTAATCCAGTTTTTCAAAAAAAAGTTTTATTTAAAAAAAAATATTAAATGAAGTAAATAATATTTGAGCGATTATATAATTAAATAAACATAAAAACCCGGGAATTCAAAAATTATCATTTAAAAAGGTTCTCTTCTGGCTGCTTTTCTTATGAAACTTTTCATATGTTGAACATACTGCAAACAATCTTCGGGCGTAATATCCAAGTGGGCACTGGTTATAGCCCGCAATAACTCATCTGCTTGATTGCATTCCATCGATTTAACAATATGTTTCCATTTTGAAAACACCTCTTCAATTGGATTTAATTGAGGGGAGTATGGAGGAAGAAATAGTAAATCATGGCCAGAATTTGCAAATATAGTTTGAATTTCGTCGGTCTTGTGAATCGTGGCATTATCCATTATTATTGTTGCATTTTCAATGCCTAAAGTTGATAGTTTTTCATTGAGCTCTTGCAAAAAAACACCAAAATGATTACTATTGAATGCAGTATCGCGAGTGCTGAAATGCATGACAGTATTTTTAGATATTGCAGCAGCGGTCGAAAAATATTTCGATCTTATGGATCGCACTGGTTTCCTGGGTGTTGTTCCTCTTAGGCTGCGACCATAATTCAACCTCATAGAACAGCTAAGTCCCATTTCATCAACAAAAAAAGTTTTCTCGTCGTTCATGAGCACGAAATCGGATGCATATTCGAAACGCCTTTCGATATTATCAGCTGAGTTTCTTCGTTCGGGTATCAATTGAACCCTTTTGAGTGTGTATTCAAACGCTTTAATTGATCTAGCTATTGTCGAATGAGATGCTACAACGTTTAGATCGGAATGTAATCTTCTCTTCATAGCATTTAAAGTCACTGATACGTTTTCTTGTATCTGTGACTGTAAAGATTGTACAGCAGCTTCATTTAATGATTTTGGTCTTCCACTTTTCGTCTTTATTGCATGGATTCTTCCGGTGGATTTATACACCCGGATTACGCTCGTGACAGTCTTTGCGTTGATTGCAAGTTCTCTGGAAATCTCACTCGGTCCTTTTCCTGCCTCGAACTTTGAGCATATTAACTCCCTGATTTGGTTTGTCAGTTGTACACGATGTATTTTGGGGTTTGATTGCATATGGTGCATTTTTTGTAATTTTTATACTTTGTAAATTGCAATCGATTTATATGGTAAAATAGTATGCGTGAATGATTTAAAGTTGATCGAAGTATTAAAATACATTTTATATTTTTTTATTGTTTCCGTTGAAGCTAGTGAGAATGTTGAAAAAATGGATTAAGACTTTTGAAAAATGGATTAAAATTTTTGAGAAACCCTGTACTATGTATAGAGTCGAGTGGTTAGTAGACTTTTAACAGATACTTATGAAGAATTTGATAAATGAATCATTTAGACAATCATATTAATAGTACCTTGCTATACTATTTACACGAATTATCATAGTATCATAAAAATTTAATTATAATTATATATGAAATGCAGCGATAGTTCGTTCTATGTTCGTAATTTAGTGAATAACAATTTCAACTTTGGATTAAATTTTCTTTTTAATTTATACAAAAGGACATGAAATGAATGACACCAAGTTTTTCAATGTAATATTTATTTAAAATCAAAATCTGCCGTTGTCTTAATTAATAAAACAACACAACGAATTTTTCAATATTTACATATTTAATATATTTTATTTAATTATTTACTCTCATTCTCACAATAATTAAATTTATTCATCATAGAAAAATTAAAATTTAATTACATTTTTTATAATATAATGGTTAATTTTTCAAATCACAAAATTTTCAGCATTGCCTTTATCATAACGTTTTAGATTGAATTTGAATTTCCAAAAGGACACATTTATGTTTATTTTATTAATTCAAGTGTACAATTAATCAACATAGAGTTTGTAATCATTAAATTCTGACAAAAGTGTCTGAAAGATCTGGTAAAATGAAATATCTGTGTATTAATAGAATCAGTAAATTCACAGTTTCTTGTAACAATGACAGATTCAACTGGGTGATCTTCATTGATGACTTTTATTTTAATGATCCCTTTAAATCCCCATCTATTCGAAAGCGGTTGAACTTTTTCAATCACAAATTGAAAGCAAACTCCATTTTTTCGGTAACAATCAGAAAAACATCCATGGGGAAATACAAAAAGTACTATTTTGTACTCATTATCTACGGAATAGAACATAGGACTTCGAATTGGAAGCATCTCTTTTTGGTTCCAATTGATTGAAAATTGCAAAAATGAATTATTTTCCAACCCCTCTGTTAATGTAGGGCTAGTAAGGATTTCGGAATCCTAAAATAAATTGAAAATATTTATGAAAATGTATGTATATTATATTTTTGTAGTAAAGAGTCAAATATGAATGTGACTTGAATATCTACTGATTGCGTCATTGTGAAAATCATAGTGGTCAAACTGTATCAAACAGTGTGGAAGTGATTTGATTTTGGTGGTAAAAATTATTGTCATTGTTTAAATATACATTGAGTATAAGGTTTCTGTATTTGATTCGACTCGAACCAGAATCCGCGGGATAATGACCTCAAAACAAAGATCCGGAAACCGAATTCTAAATCCTATGTACCTAGAATTTCAAGTTTTTAAATTAATTAGTTTTTGTAATAACAAAAATGCATTATTACATTTAAATTGTTTAAATTGTAACTAGAGTTGCCACACGTCCTACTTTCGGTGGGACAGTCCCACAATTTGGATATTTGTTCTACGTATTATTGTAGTAGATTATTGATTTGTCCTACTTTGAGCCTCTCAACATGTGGCAACCCTAATTGTAACTAAGAATATTTAGGAAATAACACGAATAAAATTAATAACTTAAAAATACTTGACCATTGAATGCGAATTTGAAATATGTTTTTATTTGTTTTCATACATGACCTTTGAAAGGGGAGTGCGTTTTTGCACATCTCGGCCAGAGTGCACCATAACATCGTTATAAATAAACTCTAGAAATAATTGATTCTTGACTAAAAGACCAACTCATATTTTTTCATAAAGATAAACCAACAAAATGTCATGACTGAAACTCGCTCTTCTAGCAAGTTATCCATGTATATAAATAAATAATTGTATCCCCTAATTTGTCGGGATTCATAATGAATCAGTTGATAAATATTTACATAGGAATTCGTGTTTTACCATTACAATCCATTCCAAAATAGAATAGCAAATTACAAATAAGGAAGTCTTACAGAATTTTGCCTTGACTTGTAAGTTAACAAGTTCTTTAATTTCGAAACCTCCTCTTCCTGAATCCTGTTGATGGTTCTCAATTTTGAAATTTCATTATTGCAATTCTCCCTGATTTCCTCAACCAAATCTACCAAATCTTTATATTTGGTTTTCATTTCTTGAATATGATTTTTAAAGTTTTCCAAATCGACCTTTATTTTGTTAAAATGGAGATGAAATAAAAAAAATCTTTTACTTGATCTTTATTTTCCTGGTCTTCCTTTATGAGGCTGAGGTGGTTTAATTTCAATTGGATTGAATAGATCAAATCATTCCAAGAATTTCCTGCTGCGATCTCATTCAAATCTGAGTCTAGGATTGAGTTTCTCGCTGGCAAATATTTGATCCAAAATTTACTGTGAAACTCGATCTCATTGTGCAAATGTTCGATTAGCCCTTCTTTATTGATTGATTTAAAATCGCACCCAATTTTATTGAATGGGCATTCTATCATTGCTTGGTTGCACATCTCCAAATGCTTATCAAGCTGGCTGATCTTGCATCGATGGTTGCACGAGTCAAAAGGGCATTTTATTTCTAATCCTAACAATCGAATATCGGATCCGGGATCTTTTAATACATTTCTATTTATTGACAAGCATTCATCAGACGTGCAAGATTTCAACCTTCCAGGACAGAATCGATCACCGAAATTCAACCAAGATTCGATGCACCGTTTGCAATAATTGCATCCGCAAAGACCTATGAAGGCATCAATCAAAAAATGTCCACAAATGGTGCATTTAGAGAAATCTGAAATTTGGCAATCTATTTCCAATTTGTGTTCCTCCAAATGTTTCCAAATATTTCTACAATTTTCCATTGTTTTCTTTCTGAAAAATTACTGAAATAGTTTTGATTAATTATCAGTTATTGATTTAATACGTGGTGATTAAATTCTTAGAATAATTACAGATTGGCATTGGCATTGTTGATCAATAGCACAAGCCGTATTCTATGAATATCTGCCAATACAAATTTAATTGAAGTTAATTTCAATTATAATTGTGCTTTTTTAATATTTTTCACTGTGTACTTCTAATAATAACTTTTTATTTCAATTATCATCCAATTATCTGGGCATTTTCAGTGGGGAATAATATCATTGGTTAATGATAGCAACTTTGAATCAATTTTTGACCAATCGGCATAAATTTGCTACTACTTGTAAATAATTTGAAAGTTCCCATCTGTGACTCATATAATTGATTGTAATTTTGGTCCTCCTTTGTTGGTGATATTTATACTATCACCTCACAGCATGGGTTCCCATCCTTTTTGTACCCTAGAGCGCATTCTAAAATATCGGTAAGGCGGCGTGCACGACATATTTTTTAAACAAAAATAATTTCAAAATGATAAAATTATAGTTCAAATTACGTATACACAAAGAAATGTACATACAAAACAATATACAAATTAAACAAAAAACACATACCAAGAAAACATTTTATAAAAAAATATAATATCAATCTGTCAGCGTGATCTTTGTCATTGCATTTCATTGGCCAATGCCTCAGAATTAGGAGAGTACACCAAACACAAATGAGATACATTTTCTATAGTAGTGGTTGGTGTGTATTTCATTAAATGTACTCACCAATTTTGAAGTGGCTTTCAAGGTAAGATGTTTAATTTTAAGTAAATTTTAAGACTTGAATTTTGATCCATATATATATATATATATATATATATATATATATATATATATATATATATATATATATATATATATATATATATATATATATATGAGATTATTATTCAAGTTCTTAATTAATTTTCAGGTTTTTAGGAATTTTATGAAATTTATTTTATTATTATAATTTTGGAATTATTTTGATATAATTTAAGTGAGATATATTTTTAATTCTAATTAAATAATTATAAATCAATCGCCTAAAATGTATTTTTCTAAAATATTTCTAAAAAATTATCAGAAATTCTAATGAATAATTAACTTAATTTTAACTCAAAAATAATTCTTACGAATTCAGCGTGAATTCAAAGTAAGTATTTAATGTTGCTATAATGTAAGATTATTGATTGTTTTCTTATATTATAGGAAACGAATCTCAACGGCAGTGCTGGATTGGCTCACCGGGATACCGGGATTATCATCGTGGGCCTACTAGCCCACAAATATTGTCAAGTTTTTTATTTTTTTAATGAAATTAAATTAAATTTTTACAATTTCGACAAATACTCAAATACTCGAAAGAATGATTGAAACAATAAAATTAATTGGTAAACGAGGACTTAGTTATTGCAGTTTAAATGAATTGCATTTAATTTGATAGACGAAAATTTAAACTAGGGCAATTTTCTAGAATTACTTTTATTAATAAGTAAATTTGATCCATTATTAAAAATCCACATAGAAGAATGTGTTAAAAAAGTAAAAATCGCCATGACAAAATTGGCACCAGCACCATTATCTAAAACTACAGCAAATTCTGTTATTAATGCTATTAATTTTCTAATGAAAGAAATCCTCTCAAATGAAATAAATAAAGCCGAAATTTACAGTATTCAATTAGACACCACCCAAGATATTAACGCAGAAGATCAATGTTCAGTTGTTATAAGATACACTAAAGAGGATCGTGTTTATGAACGATTAATAGCCGTTGTTAATTGTATATCACCAACTGGAAAAAATATCTGTAACTTAATATATGACATTTTTAAAAAAAATGAAAAATGATATTTGTTTCGACCAGTCAGAGAAGGAATGACTTCTACCTCTGGCTGGCTGTGTGCGCGTTATTGTTAGACTTCTTTTTCATATTGATGTGCGCACACAGACTCGAGGAATGGGTATAATTTTTAATTTTGTAATTGATTACATTTATTGTTGAAAATTTTTGTTAGAATTAGTGCGTTGTTGTTTAAAAGAGATTGTTTTGGAGCGGTTTGTTTAAAATTTTGAAATTGGAATCGTCAAAAGGAAATGGAACATTTGTGTTTGAACGGATCACTTACTGGTCATGATGGACCAATTATACAGATTGTTACTAACCCTATCTATCCAAACAGTCTTATTTCTGCATCAAATGATGGTCAATTTGCATTGTCTGGATCATGGGATGGAACTTTAATGTTATGGAATTTATCTGAAGGCATTGTGATATTGTGAAAAGATGTGATATTATTAATAAAATTATCTTCTCACTAAACATATATTGGCTATGTGCTACAACTGGATCGTCTATCCAGATTTTGGATTTGGAAAACAAAGTTTCGGTTGGAAATTTGAAAGGTTCTCAGATATATGATTCTGTTTCAATTTTCTTTTAAATAATGTTAATTTGTTCGGTTTCCAACGAAATTCCTGAAGTTCCAGTTCTCAATAGATCATTAGGACATGTTTATGAAAAGGGTTAATTGAAAAACATTTAACGACAAGTGATCTAGATCCTGTTATTGGAATACAGTTTTCTATAGATCATTTGATTGAAATTAAAGTACCAATGCATGTGGAATCGAAACCACCAAGCTTCACATCCATTCCGGCTTTATTAAAAGCTGAAGTTATTGATAATAAATCAAAACCTACTGCGGAAGTCACTTGATTATCATGGTCTTATCAAGTTTTGTGGAGTAATAGACAAATGAAGATGTTTTGTGTTCACTCAATTCAATATTAATAAATATGTTGGTAATTGTACTGATGGTACAGCGAACATGCAAGGTACATATAAAGATTTAAATGCATGGTTAAATCAAGTTTCACCAAATTAAGTTTATACTTGGTGTTATGCACATTTATAAAATTTAGTTATTACGGATATCACACAAAAGAAGCCATCTCACTATTTGGTATCCTAAATACATGTGCGATTTTTTTAAAAGGATCTTATAAATGACTCAACGTATGGCGAATTATATTTTTCGTCGATGTTCTGCAGACTTTCTATGAAATCTTTTTACTTAATTGAAAATTTTAGACCTTAATTCACCTATTTATCCTTAATTTACTTAAGTTTAAAAATATAGACCATTGATTACTTTAATTTAAAATTTAGCCACTGATTTACTTAATTGAAAATTTTAGACCTTAATTTTCATGTAAAATTGTCATTGAAAAATTTTCGTTTCTCAAAAGCTAATATAGTAGGTTGTTAGTAGCCCACCGTAGAAATTTTATTTTGCTCAAACGGTTACGTTACTGTTGCCGGGCCTAAATGTGTTTCCAATCCAGGCCTGCTCAGCGGTGTTTGGTGTATGATGATAATCCTGTTAGCAAACAATCATAAAGATGTAGAACCGAAAAATGATTAAGTTTTATGTGCCGTTTTTTTAAATGGGAACTTTTCTCTGTCCATTTTATTCCAGAAGTCCTCTGATATTAAGGATTTTAGAAAAATATCATTCTTAAGATCCAAAATTTCTAACTCTAGTTCTTCTGCCCTCCTTTGAACAAGATTTACAATACATGCGGCTACTTCCATCAATTTTATTTAGCAAGTAAAATGATTGATACAGAAGGAGACAATTGACTCGATACTTGTAAACTGCAGAAATATCTCTTCAAAATGTTTTTGAAGCACTTGAAAATGCTTTATAAATAATGAGAGGTTTAATTCATTGTTACCTAGCATTTTCTTCATATGTGAGAAATGCACGAGACTTGATCTGCAGATGTGATATAAACAAAACCAATTTGGCTTTAAATGAGTTTACAGAAATTATCATTTCGGCTAAATGTTTGTCTTTTCCCTGAAACTCCAAATTTAAAGAATTCAATTATACACTGTGTCTGTGAGAAAACCAAAATCCACCGGCCATCAGAAGTCAGTTAGTTCATCCTAATTTTCATTTTTATCATTTATAATGTTTTTATTCTAAATTAATAATTACTAAAATTATAAACTTTCTATAAATAGTGATATTAAATTACTAAAAATAATATTAAATTAATAAAAATACGAGCTTGTCTAAAAATGGTGGTTCGAGTTATGCACTACCCATCTCGAACCCTAACCATGAAAATTTCACATATTTATTGAATTAGTGATTTTAGAAAGGCATTGAACAGATTTATTAAAATTTTCACGTCAAATATTTGCACTAATAATTCACAAATTACGTACTTTGATCAAGATAAAATCGAGATAATTTAACTCTGATACTCGACGTATGCACAAGGAGATTGCGTAAATTTTCACTAAATCAACCAATCAGAATCAAGACAATAATTTATAAGGATAATCATAGGTCAATTTCACTGTCATTCAATTTCTAATGGATCCAAACCAAACCGAAACGGTTGAAGATCGAATCAATCCGAAATATGAAAAATTACCTGGAGAATTTATTTATAAAAATTCAAACTGGGGTCTTTGGTCATCTTTAGATATTATTAAGAAAATTGAAAATGAATTTCTGTTTTATCCAGATGACATTTTAATTGCTACTTATCCCAAATCCGGAACCACTATCCTTCAACAAATTGTTTGGCTCATTATCAACAATGTCGATGTTGAACAAGCAAAGAGTAAATCCGTGATCAAACGATGCCCATTTTTAGATGAAAATTTAGAACACGATTTTGAGTTTTACAAAGGATTTATTGTTAATGGCGGATCCAAAATCCCTCGGCCAAGATTGATGAAAACTCATTTGGCTTTTCAAAACCTAGAAAATCAAATCAACAAAAATCCTGAAATGAAAATTTTGGTTACTATTCGAAATCCTAAAGACAACGCAGTGTCTATGTTTCACTTTTACAAAGGTGTTGTGGATTATGGTCCATTTGAAGGGAGCTGGGATGATTTCTTTGAGAGGTGGATTGATGGGTGGATAAGCGGAGGAGATTGGTTGGATGTAACAACTGAATGGTGGAATGCGAGATTTCGAAAAAATATTAAAATTGTATTTTTTGAAGATTTGATTTTTAAAAAGAAAGACGTTATTCGCGATCTTTGTGAGTTTTTGAATAAAAATTTGACAGAGTGTCAAATTGACAAAATTGTTGAACAGACGGAATTTCAGGCAATGAAAGCCAATCCTGGAGTGAATTATAATCTCATGTCAGGATCACAATGGTGGTTTAAAAATAATTTTCAATTTATGAGGAAAGGAGAAGTTGGAGATTGGAAGAATTACTTCACTGAAGAGCAAAGCAAAAGACTTGATGAGAAAAACAATCGGATTTTAGAGGAATGTGGATTGGAATTCAGATATGAATAAAGTCGTTGATAGATAAACTGATAAAAAAACTGATAAATGTAGTGAAATAATAAATTTAATTTTTTTTTAATTTATCGAGAAATATTATGCAGAAAGAGAAGTTTATGTTTTCAAGTTATTGAGATTATAAAATTAAAATTAATTTTAAGAGGTTATAATTTCTAGCAAAGTGAAATAAATTGGAAACAGTAAACAAAAATTATGTAATTAGATTTGAATGGCGTAGAATCAGTGGCGGATTTAGATTTTGGTGCGTGGAGGGGCGAGGAAAATTTTTAGGGGGCACCACAAATTATGAAGATGGTACTACTTATTTTCGCGAGTATTGAGTGAATACTAATATTATTAAAAAGCATTATATTCAGTAAATTTATTCTAGTAAATTTATTGATGTAACAAACGTACAAGTTTATTTATTATTTAAATTGCTTCCTGCGTGATTTCATTGAAGCAAAACGATTTATAGTCGATTCAAAGTCAATGTTCTCAGCCAGTTCGCGTTCTATTGAAATTAATGCTAATCCAGACAGACGTTCGTTTGTCATTGTTGATCGCAAATAATTTTTGATGATTTTCAGTCTACTGAAACTTCTTTCAGCAGTAGCAGATGTAATAGGAAGAGTCAAGTATATTTTCTAGAGAATTGCCAAATTGGGAATTCCTGGCGCTATCTGTTTTTCAACCAAGAAAGGCAGCACCTCTTTAAGTTGTAGTTAACAAGATAGTAATGGGCGTATAGATGCATACACGTATTTGAAAGTATCATATTCTAGGACTGCTTCTTCAATATTAATATCGTTTTTGTAAATGTCGCATAAATTTTGAAAAGATTCTTTATTTTCTTCTGATATTTATGATGGATTAAGACAGGAGAATAAAGCAACAGTGTTATGAAAATCATTAAAACGTTCATCTAGTTGTGTTACAAGTGTATCCAAGACAGTGAAATACGGTTCACATTTGAAGCGTGTAGTTGGATCATCAACTCTTTCATCTCTGTTAAGTTCACCTGCCATGCGTTTCCTTTTTGCAACTCGCTTTTCTTTAAATTCTGTTTCAACATCTAGTAAGGAACAATTTTTGATAATAAATGATTTTACAGCAACATTTAGACTTTCAAAAGCTTTATCACTTCTCATATCAGCAAACTTATTTCTGGCAACATAAATCAATTGTTTTGCAAACGCAATATCAATGTCCTTTCGTTGCAAATAGTTTGATAACACAAAGATATTATCTGACAGCTTTTGTAGAAATATCATCAGAAAAACAAAAGAATATTTTGTTATCAAAATAGATAGTCCCATAGCTTCTGCTCTGACATTTCCTTTGTGTTCTTTTGATTCCCCAAAATTTATATCTTCTAGAGTAGATATAATAGCGGAGAATGATCCAACAACTGCATCAACTGCATGCTTTCGGCTTGCCCATCTTGTATCAGAAAGTCGTTTTAGAGTATCTACTGTCGATTCATATCGAGACTTCTGATGTTCTTCGAGAATATGTAGTCGTGGTAGACTTGATGTAAGGAAAGTATACAACTTTTCTGTTGTACCAAAAAACAACTGAACATCCCTGTTAAAAGACATTGCTTCAATAGTCACCAAATTCAATGCATAAGAACAACATGTGAACAAAGATAGCATTTGGTGAAAGTGTCTTTATCTTAGTTTGAAGACCATTTTTAATCCCAGACATCACAGAGGCACCATCATATGCTTGTCCTCTGCAAAGTGTAATGTCAATGTTTCGCTTTTGTAACTCCGTTAATAATATATTGGAAAATGCTGTAGCATTACTGTTTTCCAACGTGTAGAAGCCTATAAATCGTTCAACAACTTGTTCTGATTTTAACACTAATCTTAAAGAAACTGACATCTGATCAACTCTGGATATATCAATTGTTGAATCAACAATTAGAGAAAAGAATTGTGCAGACCTAACTTCATTATCAATATTTGCGGATAATTCTGAGGCAAGTGATTGAATTAGGTCATTTTGTACATTATGACATAAATAAAGTTCATTTTTCTTTTCAAACTTTAGATGATTGTCCAAAGTGGAATCATATTTAGCCAATAAAAATAGCAATTCACGAAAATTTCCAGTATTACTACACCTGTCAGAGCCAGAATGTTCTCTGTGTCCTCTAAATGGCAAACCTTGTTTTGCTAAAAACAAAGTTGCATCTACCATTCGTTTCAAAACCTCTCTATTTTTTCCAATTGATAACGCTCTTGACTGATCAAACCAGATATCACAGTTTTATCATTTGAAATGCGATATTTAGCCAGCAAATATTGACATATTGCACTTTGATGTTGATTGGAAGTTTCATGTTTAACGATTTTTTCCATGTCCTTTTTCCAGTTATAAACTCCAAAATTTGGGTCGGATCATTCCTTGCTATAATTTTCAGTTTTACAATCAGCGAATAACCAGCAAGCTTGGCAATGCATTTTTTGATTTGTTGGTGAATAGACAAGCCAATTTCTTTCCTCCTTCATACTACCTTTTCCAAAACATTTTGTGTACCAAGAAATTTGAAACTTGCGCCCCAATTCATCTGTCGCAAATTGAAATTGTTCATTAAGTCCAGGTTGACATGATCCGATTTCAAACAATTTTCGTATCAGTTTCGAGCTTATGCTCGTATTAATGTAGAGTCCTGGATCTGTAGGAAAGTCGGATTGAGGAAGAAGTGGTTCTTGTAAAATATCTGAAGCAAGTTGTTTTTCCACTGTATCAAATTCTGAATCACCCTGATTATGTTTCAAGCCCTGAGCAGGTAATGTTACCGTCTCAGTATTCTCTGCACATGAATGTATAGCTGGGTGTTGTTCATCAACTACAGATAGTACGTGCTCATCTTCAACAAGAACTTCAGATGATGTTTCTGTCTCAGCAGGCTCAGCACAGGAACTCGAATGCGTAGATGGGTGTTGATCATCAAATACATGCTCATTTTTAGCAGAAACTTCAGTTGATTGAACTACTGGCAGTTTAGACTGTTTAGTTATAAATGATGTTAACTTAATATATTTGCTAGCATCTGCCTTGAGACTGGCTTCCTTTGCCAATTTACGCCTAGATGATCCACTTAATTTGGTAACTGCTTTGCTTTTATTAGTGTCACCAGCTGACTCAGCCATGGCTCTAATTTAAATTTTATTTAAATTCAATATTGAATATTATTTTAATATCTCAATAGTAACGCAATAATTTGTTTGTCAAAAAAGTCCAAATTGACAATGATTATTATGGTTAGATTTATGTACAAACACTATACAAGCTTAAGAACTTCAAACAGTCGCTCTTCACTGGAGCTATGTAATATTATTAATATGATGCAGCATAACATCTGGAGTTGCTTAAATCCAGTTGAGCTTTGTACACAGACAAAACTGTAATAAGAGAAAGGCCAGGCCGTCTGGTTAGTGGCAGTCTCAGCACTGCTGAGTAAGCAGTAATCTTCACTATTGAAGAATATGCCTGCTGCTGTACTGCATCAACAATGTTTAACAACATAGCAGAGTAATAAGTACTATCAATAATAATAATAATCTATAAACGGTGACTCTGAGCAGCTGTATGCTGCAGTGATAGTAGAATACATTTCAATCCATTTAGCTCTTCCAAATCAAAGATATATTAAATTGTCAGTGTCAGTGATCGGATTAATCTTAATGCTTGTACACATTCATAAAAATTATCTTTGGGGGGCGCCAATTAGGATTCAACAGGGGCGTGGAGGGGCGACTCGCCCCCCCCCCCACGCCTATAGCTAAATCCGCCACTGCGTAGAATGCGACATTACAGAAAATCAATAAATTATCAAATTCAAATTTGAAAAATGAGTAAGATGGAGAAAGTGAAGTTGATAACGGATCTATTAGAGTACGTTTAGAAAGTGTCAAAAAGCAACAGAATGTGTTAAAACAGAAAATTGTTAGTTAATTAATTAATTAAGGTAAACCAGAATTTTGTAAATTATAAGAAAAATAAGCAAAAGGAGATTTCGAAAATCCATTATTGTGATAGCATGCATTATGGGAATATAAGTGGAAAACAGATAGTGTATGTTAACAGATAAGAAAGGTGTATGTTAAGGAAATTAATTCTTTTTCTATTACGAGAAAATACAAGAAAGCTGCAAAGCGAAGATTGCCAAACAGATGCGAAAGTCTGGTAAACCAAATTTGGTAAACACAAATTGGGTACATGTCCGATTGGTATAACCATGAAATCATAGCACAATCTTGATTATTTATTTTCTCTAAATTACTCCTCGATTCATACGTTGTCTTTAATTTAATAATTTTTCTTTAACAATTTACTCTTCGACCAACTGTTGTTTTCGGTTTGTTGGTCTCTGCTTATATAGCATTTTATTTCCCATATATCTTTCCCTTTTTTAAACTTTATTGAAGAATTTATTACCGATTATCCTAATTCCCGGAAACCCATTGATCTGATATTCAACTGGATAGCGATTAATTAATAGGCTCTCTCTTTGACATCAATTAATTAGTTTATTTTTGTGTTCCTGACCCTTCTATAAACCTCTGATCAATTTGAAACTAGTTCATTCGTCTTTAGAATCTCAATTGTTACCGATTACCACTTTTCCTCCATGAAAAATATTGATTTTCATTATTTCTAAATTTTAATTAATTTTAATTGGTTTTCAAAATTCCTAAAATTGTTTATATTTTTATTTCGCATCATTTGTGTAATCCCAACAAAGCTAAGCATATTTAAATAATACAAATTTTAGTGAGATTATTACGTCAATTTTAATAATTTATAGTAACTTTTAATACCTATAATCTTGAAATAAAATTTTTGTTTTAATGAATTGATTACCTAATATTTGTAATGTTATTTTAAAAATATTAAGTTGACTGTGACTCATTCGACTAAAATTTATGAGCGTCGAGGAATTCTTGTTGCCTGGAGCATTACATCTATACATTTATCTTTTAAACACATTTCCCGGCCTGATAGACAGTTTCTATCTCGAGTAATGTAACTATATCTAGTCAGAATTTAATTGTCTACATCAATGGTTCTCAATTAATATAAAAGCGCGCAACACCATTCACATGATTTTTTTTACGCGGAACACTGACAAAAAAATACTTGCCCACAATGAGGGACCAATTAAAAATTACTATAAATCTGTCATAAACATAAACAATGCCTTTTTATAAGCAAAGAAAATACTACGCGCAACAATAAAAAGCAATAAAAACACTTTTGTATTTGTATGTTTATATATCTATGTAACGGTTTTCTTATTGAATCATCTTTTAAAAAAATTAATTGAGGTTTTAGATGATATGTATCTTAAATGCAAATTTAAAGATAAAATGTCATTTTTTTCGCGGAACGCGGGTTGAGAACCACTGTTTCTACATAAATGTGGGAGATGTACACAGTGTATGGACATTTATGAAGATGCAAAGACAGAGAAAGTAAAAACCAAATTGTTGGCAATGACAGCTACTAAACATGGATTACAATGGCAAAAAGGTAATGAAGAGATAGAACATATGAGAAAAGCAATTGATAAAAATGAGACTAGAATAGAATTCGTCAGACATGCACAAAATGTTGTGTCACGCTGGATGCAAGAAGGTAATCGATTATAAAAAAGTTAATTACGATACGGAGGAATTAAATACAATCGCGACTCAATATATACAAAGTTGTGAAATATGTCAGAAACGAAAAACTTTGACAACAAAAACAAAAGAAATAATTGTAAAAACACAAGTGGCGGAACCGTTTGAGGTTATATCGATTGATTTTTGTGGACCTTTGCAGAAAAACATTCATGGAAAGAAATATTTTGGGAATTATAGATATGTGTAGTCGATAAATTTCGTTGACAGCAGTAGCAAAGCAGGACGAAAAAATTACAGCGATAGTATTGTGAAATTCTGGAAATTAAAATAGGGGGCACCGAGAATTATTCATGTTGATTGTGGAAAAATATTTGAGTCTAACTTGATAAAAGAGTTGGCTAAGAATCACAATATACAGTTACAATTTTCTAGCCCTTATCATCATAACACTAATGGTTTGATTGAAAGACAATTTCGAACAATATGAGATTTGATCAGTACATCATTAAGAGATAAACTTAAGAGGAAATGGGTTAGAGTGTTACCTGAAATTGAGTTTACTTTAAATACTACTATCCAAAGCACTAACTGGAAAGAGTCCATCAGAAGCAGTGTTTGGTTTTCGGATATCTAGAGAATGGAACTAAATGTCCAGAACTAAATGTGAAACGTGTGTTCAATGTCAAATGGCCCATGAAGAAGTTAAGAGAGGAAAGATAGAAACTAGATTAGTAGAATCGATTAGAGAAGAAGGTAGGAAATTTGAAAGAAGAATTACGAAAGAAAGCGATAATACCAGAAAACGAGAATGAAGAAACCATAAAGGAAATCCATAGACTATTGTGTCATGTTGGAATCGAAAAGATAGCCGATTATATGAAAGATAGATATATTGGGGAAAACCTGTGGAGTCAGATTCAGGAAAATATTCGAAGTGGTGAGAGTTGTCAAAAAACAAAGGCTATAACAATTACAACGAAGGAACCAGTAAAAAAACTAGAATCAACAGAAATGTTCGAAATTATATTCGTGGATATATGTGGACCAATGCAAGAAACAAAAGGACGCAAGAAGTATATATTGGGTATAATAGACCAGTATAGCAAGTATCAAATCTTGACAGCGATAACAAAACATGACGAGGAAACAATAAAGAAAACGATTTGGGAAAATGTATTTTAAGATTTGGACGCCCAAAGGAGATAAGAGTTGATTGTGGGAAGGCGTTTGAATCAGGAATGATGAGAGAATTCACAAAGAAACTTGATATTAAGTTATGTTTTTCGAGTCCATACCATCACCAAACAAATGGACAGTTTCCTAAGTTACCTACCCTTTCACAATTTTGAAACTAAAATTTTGAAAATCAGTTCTCCAAGAAAATTGGAGCCTGATTCAGAACTCTGTACGTCATATTCTTATATACTGCTGCATGCAATTTAATCAAGTAAAACTGAAATCAATTTCTGTTTGTTAAATTTTAAAATAAACCAATCACTAGAAAAACAAATACCTTTCGTAGTTTTACGATTTACAAATTTATTTCTCAAAACTTTCGCTTTAAACTCTTTTTTTGTTTTAATACTTTTCTTTGATTGCAATCTATTTATATGAAACTGTAGCTATGCGCGGTCCCAGGCAGATTATCATATAGATTTCAGCTACGCAAATAAATATACGTTATGTTAAAAATAATTTTTGTTTGTGTTGGTCAGTAATTTGACCCTTTATTTATATTAAATATTTTTCTATTTTTTAATATTAATAGTACTAATGAATCAATCATCAAACAGTTCATTGTATAACTCATTGTCACCACATACAATGCAATTTGGTAGAGGGCACTCCATATCCCCCCCACCAAGTAAATCCATAACTTAAATAACTCGCACTGTACTGACGATGAACTTTACTATTCTTGCTAGAGCTAAGTGGTTTAAAGCTTAAACTTGTATTTGGAGAATCCTCACTATAAAATGTGTTTCATTATTTAATAATTAATTTTCTAACTAATTTTTATTTATTGTAAACAGTCGCATTTAAAGGATTTTTGAATTAGTTTCATGTTTATTTAGCAATACTTTTGTTTTAGAGGTAACTCAGGTTTACTTTCATTTAAATCGAGTAATTACTAATTGAAATTTTAATCCAAATAATTAAGTAATTAAATAAACAACTGATTTAATTAGCCTATATATGATGACCTTGACATACTTGAAAAGTTAATGAGGTCAAATAGCTGTGGAGTCCTTACTCATTATACTACTAGCACCAATGAAGGTTTGAGATTAACACGAAAAAGAAAGCATTACTTGTGTATTTTTCATATTAATAAATCCATATTAGAGAAATTCTTAGAAATCTTCTGTGTATTGTATTTGAAGAAATGAGTTTTACTCATTATGCCAAAGATTTTCCTAAGAGTTCAGAAAATGTATAATCAACAGAACAAATCACTAAAATGATCTTTTATATAAATTTGTAGAGAATATTTCTAAATAAAATGACTGGCATCCAGTCATTAACATAATGTATATATATATATATATATATATATATATATATATATATATATATATATATATATATATATATATATATATTTATATATAAATAAATCAACTAAATCATCCAATCAATTAATGAAATAATATAAATAATTATAATAATAAAAATATTAATAAATAGGATTGATATTAATTAATCAAATAAATTATAATTAATAATTATAATAATAGTTAAAATAAATAATAATAAATTATAGTAATAATTAATAATAAAAATAATAATTAATATTAATAATAAATAATAATAATAATAAATAATAATAATAATAAATAATAATAAATAAATAAATAATAATAATAAATAATAATAATAAATAATAATAATAATAAATAGTAATAATAATAATAATAAATAGTAATAATAAATAATAATAATAATAATAATAATAATAAATAATAATAATAATAAATAATAATAATAAATAATAATAATAATAATAATAATAAATAAGAATAATAATAATAAATAATAATAATAATAAATAATAATAATAATAAATAATAATAATAAATAATAATAATAAATAATAATAATAATAATAATAATAATAATAATAATAATAAATAATAATAATAAATAATAATAATAATAATAATAAATAAGAATAATAATAATAAATAATAATAATAATAATAAATAATAATAATAAATAATAATAATAATAAATAATAAAATTAATAATAATAAATAATAATAATAATAAATAATAATAATAAATAATAATAATAATAATAATAATAATAATAATAATAAATAATAATAATAATAATAATAATAATAAGAATAATAATAATAAATAATAATAATAATAATAAATAATAATAATAATAAATAATAATAATAATAATAATAATAATAATAATAATAATAATAAATAATAATAATAATAATAATAAATAAGAATAATAATAATAAATAATAATAATAATAATAAATAATAATAATAATAAATAATAATAATAATAATAAATAATAATAATAATAATAATAATAATAATAATAATAATAATAATAATAATAATAATAATAAATAATAATAATAAATAATAATAGTACGAATGACTAGGCAGTTATTCATTAGACAACAAACCGAATAAAAAATCTCTCAATCTCCAACATTGTCATCAAAGATGATCTATATGAACAATGAAAACCAATCTCTCTCCCACCGAGAATCTCAGTGCTACAACCACCTGCACAGTTCGATTCGAACATAACAATTGATCACGATATTGGCGGCGGCGGCGGTGGCGGAGGAGGAGGCGGTGACGATGACGATGATTCGATAAAACAATGAATAAATAGAGTATATTTAAATATATACGGATTTAATAAAATGTGATTAATAATTTCCATTTTAATATCTAGTCCTGATTATGCATATTATAAATACTGGTAAGTATAATAAAATATTTATATTCCACTTTCAAATGCTCGAGCCTATTTAAATTTCCTCTGATTCAACGGAGACGTTGGACTGAAAAATAAAACATAAAAATTTAATATTATTCTCATGGAAATTTAATCTTTTTTACTGGCTACTTGATCCACTTCGCCTTTTTGATCTTTGAGACTGAAAATATAAATATGATTATAATTGATAATAGAACTGATTCGAGTGTGTATGTATGTGTGTGTGTAGGTTTATAATTAATTTCATTATCTTAAAAGCCGCACAATAAAAATAAAAAATATATTTATTTATTAGTATTATAATGTTAAAATTAAACAAATAAAAAACCTAAAAAAATATATAAAGCAATAAAAAAACATTACAATTTATAAGTAGGATATATTTGAGCATATTATTATTATTATTAGAATATAATCACATTTAAATTGCTAAATGATGTGCCAACCTTCTTAAGTACTCTAATTTATCCATGTTGCAATATAATGCCACTGATGCCTGCAGTCTTTCATTTAATCTAATGTACGTATTCACACTGTGAAGCATTTGGTCGTGTGAAGCCTGCATTTGTATCTTTCTATTATGATTTCAAAGCGATCGTGCTCCTGTATGAAATGTTCACATATTGTATATAAACTGAAGGATGGATTTCATTAATTGTTTGTTGGAATGAACGGTGCCACATTTCTATCGAATTATTGGTGCAAGGAAGGTGTCCAACGACTTTCTCTTATATTCCATATATTAATTGGAAACCTCGGAGGCGCGAGTCGGTTTCTTCAGTATAGTTGTCTTCCCAGTAATTAAATAATTGCGTTATCATAGTTGGATAGCTGTCGATGAAATCTTCAAATGCAGCAGGAGCATCAGCTATAGAATCATTTTAATATTGTTTTGAAGATTTTCATCACTATATGTTGTAGACAGATTATTGAGTTGTTGAATTTTGCGCCCAAAAATTCTGACAGAAATGAAATAAACACTGTCGAACTGCATTTTGGCTTGCATTTCCCAAGTCTGGCATAATACTGGTTGGATTTAGCGTTGGCCTCACTTCCTTCAGCTTGCCCATTATTCTTGTATAGCTTTCATCAGATTTATCAGGAAGCAGGACTTACATAAGCGGCACAGTAGATGCATCAATCAGAGCATGAATCGTAAAAACTTGCAAAAAAATAGTAAGCTTTTGTTCTTGAAGAAGGATAATACTCGAAAGGTTATCAGAAGTCTTCTTGTCTTAAGTTTTGCTTCAGAGAAATAAGAATTAGAATATCGGCGAGTGAATTCTCTGTATCTTAAGACAGTTTTTATTTCATTGTCAATTAATAGTACGTTGAGAAGCCGTATATTCTAACAGTTTACACAATATCAGACGAGGTGTTTCAGCAGTTGTTGTTCCACTTTTTCGTATTTATGTTGCGATCTTCACTACTTCATTTTGATTTGGACCTACGGCGTTATTATACTCTGTGACAACAGTAACTACATCATATTGGCATATCTTCACATGCCCAGAATAATCTTTTCATGGACATTTCCAAGACGCGACTCCTTATCTCTGCGAAACCGATATCCGTAATGCAAAATATGATTCTTGTCCAGTATTTATTATTAATTAATAATCCAGTAAATAAAAAAATACTGATCATTCAAGTTAATATGAATCAACTAAGATAATAAATTAATAAGAATTTTGAAATAAGATCTAGTAGATAATTGATTTAGATTGACTAAATTAATTGAAATAAATTAATTTTAATTATTTTTTTAAAAGTCACATGTATACTCAAATTGATGGACTGATTGCTCACATTATTCACAAGATTCTATATAAATTAATTACAAATTATGAAAGTTGTCAATCTACACTAAAAATAATTATCATTAAATTCTAGAGGAAACTGATATAAGTACATTAAATAAACCAGTTCTTTAAATAAATTACTCTAAATAATAATACAAATGCTTTCTGTATCCAAGAAAATGAATGATTCTCCACTAAAAAGCATCAAATTTCCCTAAAATATCTATGTCTTTAAAGATTAGTATTTTTTCGATAAATACCCTTAAAAGGTTATATATTTTCCTCAGACTAATAAGATTCCTTAAAATCCCTTTAAATAACTATAATTATATCTTTTATTCCTATTATCATAAATTTTTCGCTACATCTAAAATTTAATTTGATCATTAACCCTAAACAATTTATAAAATTGTTGAGTATTTTGTGCAAGTCGGTATCACTGTCTGAGTCCTTTGTGTTACTTTTGGAATTAAGTAAACAACTTTGGTTACACTTTTTATTAATTCAAACACACTTGGTACAACCCTTTTTTGGTTTGAACTTTTCAATACAACTACAAATCTTATGTAGGGATAAATCTTCCAACGGGAGATGTCTCTTTCTGGTACGCTCGATTTAAATTATTCAATTGATACTAACTAAAGTTTTCTTTGTTACTCTAGCTAAATTTCTTGTTTCCTTTTCTTCGACCAACTGGCAATTCTGTTTACTTGGCGGTCGCTTTAATACCCATTCTATAATTGATTTTTAATTGATTTTAATTAGTCTGAATCCAACTTCCCCGGGTTTCCTCTTGTCGCTCTAATTGCTTTGAGGAATTTGCTCGTCTTCTTTGACGGCTTGCCCCAATTTAATTTTAGTCGGCTGATTTAATTGGCTTTCCTAATTTGATTGATAATTCAGGTTTTCTCAAATCGCTCGGGTTTTCCATTAGTTAATTAATTTTTGTTTTTTTGTAATTTATTCCTTCTAGGGACCCCCAATTGATTTTATTTTATAATAGCTGAACTTGTCTCATTATTCAGCATCCGCCCATACCTGTTTCCCCCGGAAAATATTCATTTTTAATTTTTTAATTTTTTTAATTAATATTTTGTATTTTTAACTTTTATTGTAAATTTGGTGTTTTTATTGATTTTTCATCTCATTTTTGTATCTCTCTTGTTGAACCCCAACAAAATCTATTGATAAAACCAGTTATAATTAAATTTTTGTTCTAAATCACTCAAAATTTAAAATAAATATTACTTTACAATTTAACCGAGTAGTTGCATTGAAAGATTAAATTTATCCATCCAATAAAATCTAATGATATAATCAATTATAATTAAAAATAATTAAAAATCTTTCTCTAAAACTCGAAATTTAAAATAAATATTTCTATACAATTTATTGAAAGATTAAATTGAAAGATTAAATTTATCCATCCAATAAAAAATATTAACTTAAATGACCATATTTACCGATATTCAACCGATTTAATTTCTAATTAAAATCACCCGATAAATTTCTTCCAATAAAGATCAATTTTCTTTAGTCGATGTCAATATTTCTCAACTTTTGACTGCTTATAACATCTTAAATAAAGATAAAAATAATTTAACCCTTTTATACGGAGTGTACAATATATTGTACACAGTTTTGTGTGCTGAATATCTGTTGTACCTTCTCGAAAATATAATGTGAGAAGTACTTTTTAAGAAAATTGAAATTTGTTCTAGTACATTTTAATAATTAAATTATTTTTTATTTTTTTGCATAATTTGAGTCCCCTTACTAGGTTTGATGGTCTAGATAATTAATTTACCCACAGAATTAATTCCCGGATGAAAGGGTTAAAGTTGATATCAAACTTATTATCTCTAAATAATTCATTGTCAAAACGAAATAAATTAGTCATTAACCTTACTTAATAAAACCCTGGATAATTAATAGAAAATTAAAAAACATTGTTCTAAACCAGAAATCTAAATATAATTTACTGAGCATTCATCAGAACCTTATAAAACGATATAATTTTACACTTGTTGATTCAGTATTTCCCCTAATGTAATTTCCCTTAAAGCATTTCCAATAAGAACCCATTTAAATACTCAAAAGATTCCCACCGATCTCTCACCAAATATTTCAATCCCTTTAAACATCCAACCAACTATATTCCATTTTAAAGATCATAAATTCCCATCTTAACCGATCTCTCACCAAATATTTCAATCCCTTAATTTCCCTAAAGATTCCACCCACTTGAGCTCTTTAATATATCAATTCTCTAAAATCCATAGAAAATTCTTCAAATATGAATTTCATTTAATTGTTACAGAAACCAAATATTCTTCCATTAAAATAATTTAGTAGCTATGTAGTAAGAGCTCACTAAAAGATCAAAATTCAAAATTTTCTACGAATATTTTACCCTAATTTACCTAACTAGAGATGAAATATATTGATTGATCATAATTATTCATCGATTCAGCCAATCATTTTCAAGCAATTATAGCAAACTAAATCACAAATTTCAGTATATCCTACATTAAGTTTCAAATAAATATATCAATTATAATTATATAATTATTGAAAAAATTATTTAGTCAAATTCAATATCATTACAAAGTCATCATCATCAAAATTTATCCTATCACTCAATTAATGTAAAAACTCTAATTATTAACATGTCATTAAAAATTGATTTTTATTTAAAATTAAAATTGTTTGATCGTAATTCTTCATCGATTCAAATTTGTGATTTATTATTAAAATATTTATTATTAAAATATATATTATTTTATTGAATTTACCAAACCTTTTGTGTTATTAAAACGAAGCACAAATAGTTAACTATTTCCGGTATGTTATTATTGTAATTATATTACTATTGATTGAGCTATGTACAAAACAAAATAAATAGAATTAAAAAATTTCTTTAATTCCATTCAATTTTATAATTTTGATTCGCGCGGCAATGTCGGGGTGCCAGTATTTATATAAACTCAATAAGAGCAGTGCACAAAATATTGGTGGCGAGTCAGATAACCTCGAAATTAGTCTGCTATTATAAATCGCATTGAATATCGCTAATTGAATAACTTTATATATTTATTAAGAATAAAATTTTGCTATTGTCCTTGTGATTTTCTTATACCACATGCAAAGCGTGTCCATTGGAGATTCAAATATCTAGAATAGCCTCAATATTTCTTCCACAGATTATAAATTCCTAAAGCAGATTACGGATTTAAGAGATGAGAATAGGTAGAAATTAGACGGCACGATGCCTGGAGAATATGGTGAATGCAGTTTCTGATCGAAGTGAACAGCAGTAAGAAGACTTGCGTTATCATTGAGATAGTAGTGAATTTGGTAATATCTTTGCTGGCAGTAAATTTTAACATTCATTATTTGTCTCCATTCCAATGCCTTCATCCTGAGAATACACTTTCAATCCCAGCTCAATGAACCTCCATCTCTTCTTCAACTCATCTGATAATACCTATCGTCATTATTCCAACTAATTATTCTCATTTTCTAAATTTTGATATTCCCGAAAAACTATTTCTACTTGATTAGCAAGGGGTACTATATTTCTTTTTTATAAGTTCAGGGCTTCCTGTTTGGGCATTGGCTAATGATATTCGTTGGCAATCAAACCCTAACCCTAACCCAATGAATATAGGGCGTTGTAGAAGCATTCACAGCAATTTGTAGTATTAGAATCGAATTAGAAATCTTCAATGTAGGTTAAAAAGAAATATATGAAAACTTCATTAAAAATATCTTCATCCGGTAGGAACTTCGGTTTTAACTTCAGGTTAATATCCGACAGATTGTCTTCAAGTTATCACTATTGATCCTCCCAACCACACTCTGGAAAAGATCAAAATAGCTCCTTTGGAAAAGCAACTTGAGAAGTAGACATAGATGCTTTTTCAAATCCCAATAGAATCTTTTGGAACATTATATTTGGCAGCAGTGGCAAACAGCATTTATCAATTAGAAAGAATGTTGTCATTTTAGGTCATGATTGTCTCAATATTCCTCCGTGCAAAACGATACTTCTATGGTATGAGAAAATTCCTGGATTTGGAATATGTTAGTTTCTTTCTCTTTGAAAAGACTTTCCATGAGCGAAGATTAAGTGTAACAAAACATCCATATTCCTCAATGTTGCACCAAATACCTTCATGTCTTGCTTCATCATAGCCTTCAAATCTTTTGCTATTACTTTTCGAGGATTTGAATCGGGGAAATGGTTTGGAACCTATCAAATGATATTTCTTCTTGATGGGTCTTCAAGAATGCCTTGCACTTGGTACCATAGGTAATCACTCCACTCGCGTTGTTTCTATACTTTGTATATTCAAATCTTTGGTACAGTAGAACTTCATTTCCGTTCTGTGTCAGAGAAAATGCCATGGTAATAGATGAGCATTTTTCCCCTGTTGTCCTAGTTCTCTTTCATCCGGTTTCCACAAGAAACACGGCAAAATTTATTCTCTAATTGATTATTTTATGTCCAAATTGAAAAATTCGAAAATCAATAACATTTAAAATCACATAATTTCCTAAAATCAATATATTAAATTTAATTAAAATACAATTTTATGAAAAAAAATCGATTTCATGTTTATATTGAAATAAAAATATAATATTGTCGATTAAAATTAAAAGTTATCGTAACATTTTTAAATTTTCTGAGTCGGTAAATTAAGCAATGTAACAACAATTAACGCATTAATAATGGTTGACTTACTACTTTGTGTAAATTGTTTCTTGCGAAAATCAGCAGGGCAATATCTTTGTGAGAGTTATCAAGTGCAATTTTCATGGCGTTGCTTCCAGTCTATGAACCAATAAACGGGTGAGTAATTACAGCGGAAACAACTAAAATACAAACATTGTCCTCCAACTCTGTATCGGTATCTGGCCTCGTTAATAATAATTTCACAACTTCCAAATGGCCGTTATCACAGGCGCACATGAGAGCAGTGCTACCGTCACCATCAGTGATATTTACCGAGGCACCTTTCTCTAACAGAAGTTGGACAAGTTTAGTTTTCCCTTGACTTGCAGCAATCATTAAAGCAGTTTGCTGGGTGTCGTTTAAAGATTGCTTGTCAATTTCCGAGGCATCAATCAACATTTTTAAAGATTCTTCATCGATGTTCTACATTGAAATAAAAGGTTCAACTTGGTTTCTTACGTATCTTGTTATACAAAAAAAAGCCAAGAAGTGAACAAGTGTATTTTTATATTATTCTTTTCTCTTCGAAATTAGGACTTTTACTTTTTAACAGCTATTTTCGGTCATAAAATGGCTGTAGGAAAAATTTTAAAAGGCAATAAATCATGGGCTGAGTTCAGTTTCATAGAGTGTTGGACACTGCAAGCATTGTGCAAGCTCATTTGTGATATGTGTAAGGAAATTGAATGTGAACCCATTTATAAACATATTTAATTAAATATTAATTAAAATTATTTCTTTTGAGTAAATTTTATTTGTCAATTTTAATTAAGCCTATAATAAAGGAAAATTAAATTCCTTATTTTAGAGGTGTGTAAACCCCTCTCTTTATGAAATCATTCCTAAAATAATAAATAAAGACTAAGGTTTGACTAAATTTGTTTTCTCATTTGGCTCTAATTGTAGAACATCATTCGACGTTTAAAATATTTTAAGGAAATTTCTAAGTAACTTAAAACGAAATCTCACGGCCTCTGCGTTTTATATTGAGAAATGATTGCTGGTTTCACAGACCATTCCACTATCATTTCGGAAGAAATTTTGACTCGAATCAACACATTATGTAATGACTTAGAAAGTTTCCTCATTTTAAATTAGCCAGCTAAAATCGTGGGGTTGTTGTAAATATGTTATGATTGAACCTATTGTGATTACATCCTTGAACTTTCATACTTGTACATAGATTAAGTAAAAAATGCATAGACACGACTTTCAATTTTTTACATTATATTTAAGGTGAATTTAATTTACTACAATTTATGTTTAAATTCTGCGGCCCTTCGATTTTAATTTATTTTGTCACATTTTCCCGTTTCCATGATATATTATGAAAACATAGATCCTAGGAATCTGAGACAATGTGACTTCTAATGATATTCTAAATTCCACTAAATTCTTAACGAGCCATAACTTCTCTTCCTTTGATTTAGGAAAACTTGTAAACTAGGTATAGCGAAATATTTCATACTTTCAATATTGTATTTATTAAAAAGTTTGACTATGAATCAGTAAATAAATCGATATTTTATATATTTTATATATGGATTAATTTAATTTAAATATTCAATCATTTTGTCAATTTAGACTATTTTCAATAAATATATTTAAAAATTTCTAAAATATTTTATTATAATTTAATTTTTGATTTTAACTATCTATAAATGTCAAAGGTTTTGGTAATAGATCATGGGTATATGAATTGTTGTTGTTTTCAAATTTACTAAATTATTAAGTTAAATAATTTTGAATTTCTATTTTAAAAATCATTTAAATTTAGAGATTGTTAAAATTAAAAATATATTTAAATTATTTAAAATATTTTAGAAATTTTTTAATTTATTTACTAAAAATAGTATAAATTGAAATAATTGATTTTGTATTTATTAAAGAGTTTGACTATGAATCAGTAAAGATATCGATGTTTTTTGACATATTTACTAATTCATATTCAAGCCTTTTAATAAATACAATGCCATTTTAAAAGAAATCAGTGGTGAAAATTGAAAAGTTTTTATAATAGAATAATTGATTATTTAAATTATTTTTTAAAGTTAATAAAATTTGTGTAATTTGCTAATTAAATCTATAATATTTATAGTTTTCTCTATCCTATCTGATGAAGATAAAAACAATGTCAAAATATATCGTAAAGTGAATAATTGAGTGACGCTTTCTTAAAATTAACCTATTGTCATGATTATTTAATTATATAGTGTAGAAATGACATTAATTTATTGTTGCCCATTTCTTTGCTTATAAGTGTATATTGTCAGCACAATCAACATTTACTAACCTTTGTATTTTTAATCTAAAATTCGAAATTTTATACATTAAAATTATTATAAATTCACATAACTTCTTAATTCAAAAATCTATTTCAATAAAATTAATATTAAAACAATAGCCATTTAAATAATTATACATAATTTTATAAAACTTATTTATAAGATCTAATATTACTGAATATCTAAATGTTACCGTTTCATACCAATTCAAAGGCCCTCTGATAGACTCAATAAATAAAAATGAAAATGGTTTCTATTTTCAGAATTTATATTTGGTTGAAGGAAAACATATAGAGAAGGGTCTCGTTATATAACCATGTCAAATTCTTGTATATTTAGGTATAAAATCATTTAACTTCTCCATATTAATACAATTTTTTACAAAATTATGGGTTTAAATTGATGATTTTCAATAGTATTCTGAAGGTCTTTAATGCGCATTGGTTTAATAACAGATTCTATTTCTTCCTCGTTTGTTCTTCCATGTTTTATGGAAGTTCTTATTCGTGAAGTTCTTAATTAGATAAACGCTGAATAAACCATGTTGATTTCAAATGATACATCTAGGTTATACATGATGAATAAACATCATTTCTACAACATTTAAAGATAGTTTTTTTATGCGCGCACTTACCAATATATAGCAAATGTACATAAAAAAAACCATAAGGAAAAAACGGAAGAAAAAAGTGCTAAAGTCATAACCCTATTGTACAATGGTAATCACAGTAAAATGAGACGCTAATATAGTTCAAATTCAGCAATAAGTACAACGAAGATATCAATTTTGTAGTTCACTATAGCTATGTTGAGCAGAGTTCTTCCTTTTATACAAATATTTGTTTTAATACCAGACAGCGGAAGGAGGTGCCCATTCCAAACCCCCTTATATAATTTTTCCAACGATATCTAATTTATCATAAAAGTCTATGATAAGAATTTGTATTTTTATAATAATCAGATTTTAAAATTTGTACTTTAAAAATTTTTAAAAATAACTTAGTTGAACTTTGTTGACATGACACAAATATCATACTTTAAACGGTCAACAATATAAGCATTACTTAATTGTTCTCAATAAAGGTACAATGTTGAAAGTGTAAGAAATTCTCCTTAAAATGTATTGAGTGGCAATGGACAAAATAAAAATTTTCATTAATTTTTCAACTTTTAAAAATTCTAAAAAAAATCTTTCATAATTTCGGTGGTAATTAAGTTGATTATTATTACAAAAAATATGGAATTGTTTATTTACAATGCAATGGGCTGGGAATGGAAGATAAAAGCTACAAGTTAAATATCCACGATATAAAAAACTGACAACCAATGAAAAATCGCATTTTTTGTCAGAGGAAACTTTACTTAGGGAATCATTAGTTGATAAAATAGCTGAAATGATTAAAATTGGAACAAAAAGAGAGATAGAAAGAATTACAATATAAAAGATTTATTATTACATAAATCGCTGAATGACACTAAGGAACAACAATACGTGTAAGAATGATGTATGAAAAAGGGATCAAGTACGGAATTTCCCATAAGAGGAAATTCTGTACTTGTATTTTTTAAATAATTATTTTTTATTGATATTTGAAAAATCATTTAAATTAAATTAATTTAAAATTAAATCATTTAAAAATTAATTTAAACTTTATACGAGAAATACATAAGAGAATTGCTTTCAAGAACAGAAGTTGAGATTTATGATTTTTTTAATCAAAAGGAATTATGAAAAATACGATAAATTTACCATATAAATAATAATTTATTATATGCTTGCTACTTGCAGTTGAAAGTAATATAATTTAGTCAAATGTTTTGAAAGAAGAATTCAAACATGTAGAATTTGAATTTTATTTGATTAGTGAGCCAGTTTGCAATTGAAAAAATATTGCCAGTTATTTTCCGATTTAAATTGGAGTGCGTTTTCGATTTTACAAATTGAAATTTATTTTGAAAGCTTTTATTGTGAATTAAACATGGAATTGAAGCTGTTATAAAATTAATACTGGAACGTAATAACATCATTAAACAAAAAATTAATTTAAATGAATTATTATAATAAATATAAACTCGGGCGAAGCCTGGTACAACAGCTAGTTTATAATATTATTCACTATTTAGGTGTCCTCAACAGATTTCAGTTTTTTATTTCATTTATATTTATATCTTTAATTTTTAGTGTTATATATTTCTTTACAAGGTACTTTAGTATCATTATTATTATATTATCTATGTTTACATGTAAGAATAATAGTAAGCACAATAATAATAACTCATTATGTTACAATTTTTCAATTTTCATTTGGGTTGGCCACCCCTGCTCTAGAAGGATTCATACCCAGATAAATCTTTCAAGTGTAAAGCTTTTACACATTTGTCACGAACTGGGAAATTTAGTCATTTAGATTTTTTCAGCTAGATCAACAACTTCTCGATATTTTAATTAATTAATTGATTAGTTTGTAATTTTATAATTGTATTTTCAATTTAAAATGATCGAATTCATAATTTCATTGCTTCTTCTATTTACACTTTTTTCTCGAAAAATATTGATTTTTACATATTTTAATATATTTTTTTATATTTTATTTACCTTTTTATTTAATAAACCGATAAGTTAGTAGTTTAATGAAAAACAAAAAGCAAACCAACTTCAGACACTGCTACAAGCATCAGTACTGTATATCCAGCATTGTTGGTCTTATTGACATTGACTTGCTGGGTTTGTAATAATAATCTTACGATGGACCAGCGTCCTTCACTCACTGCATAATGTAGACAGGTATTCCCCTAAATTAGACTTACTATTAGTAACTGAAAATGAGCAACATATTATCAAATTGTAGTATTCAATTTAAGATATTTATATTTGATAATAATAATAATAATAATAATAATAATAATAATAATAATAATAATAATAATAATAATAATAATAATAATAATAATAATAATAATAATAATAATAATAATAATAATAATAATAATAAATTATATGCGTTAAAGCACTTATTAAATATATTTTTAACTATCTCACGTTTTAATTTTTATTCTATTTGATGTTTAATTAATTAACTGATATTAATGTTTAATCAAATAAAAAGTACATTGGAAATCTCATGATTTTTTAAATTTAGTTACATTACCATGACAATAATTCTAAAATCCAAATTTATATAAAATAAGATTTTAAAAGATATATTTGAGAAATTATGCATAATTCGATAGAGGAAAATTCATTAATAATAGAATAGCCGTCATAAATTTGTTTGTTTGTTTGTACGTGTGTCAGATCAAAACGAAACTGCTTCTATTTTAAGAAATAGGTAAAAAAGTAACAAAAAAGTCTTAGTCTGGAGGAGATGGAATATAAGCGTGCGAAGAACAGAATTCAACAGCAACAAAAACGGTCAAAGGAAACTGATGACCAACGTAAAGCTAGAAGGCAGGCGAATGCAGCTAAACAAAGGCAAAGGAGACAAAACCTTATAGGAGAAGAACGTCAAAAAATGCTCGAGGGAAGCTCAAATGAGAATAACTGAAACTGAGGATGAGCATCATGCCAGATTGCAAGCTGGACATTTGTGAAAAGTTCAAAGAAGGAATGGCGAAACTGAGGATGAGTATCAGATCAGATTGGAAGCTGAACGTTTGCGAAAAGTTCAAAGGATGAATGACGAAACTGAGGATGAACGTCAAATGAGACAGACTATTGTTAGAAGGGCACAAAAACATAGAAGAGAATGCGAAACTTTAAAACAATAGAATTTCACCAATTCGGTCATTACAAATTGATGCCAAGGACCGTATAAGTCAACAGATAAGAGAGGAGGCAAATATTTTCAACGGAAATTCAGTGCAACAACATTCGTATGGAGAATTGAACGTAAAGTGCTAGTTTTGCGGAGCTGTTCATTTTCTACGGGAACGAACCAAAGACGGAAAATTCAATTCCTGCTTTCATAAGAGTAAAATAAAACTGGAGCCAAAAGAGTATCCAGATTTCTTGAAAAACCTGATGATAAACCGAGATTTGGATAGGATCAACTTTATTTTTCTTTAACTTTTTCCGTCATGCTTGACAGCAGATTATACTAGTTTTCAAATGATATCGAAATAAAATATAATTTTGATTAAAATTAAAAGTTAATGTACCGTATATACTCGCGTATAAGTCGAAAAATTTACGTCAAATTTTCAAGTCAAAATACTCACTTCGACTTATACGCGGGTCAAAAAACGTACAAATTAATTTTTAATGAAATCATTAAACCTTTTTTTATTTTTGTTACTTCGAGTATATACGGTAATTTAGAAATTATATAATGATTATATAATCTAATAAA
Source organism: Schmidtea polychroa (assembly GCA_959609185.1). NCBI lineage: Eukaryota > Metazoa > Platyhelminthes > Tricladida > Dugesiidae > Schmidtea > Schmidtea polychroa. The sequence continues at coordinate 12,565 of CAUHTR010007655.1, read as the reverse complement.
AATTTTGACGATTAATAATGAGATAATTAATAAATAGAATCAAATATCAAGTTTGATAGATGACCATTTAACGCGAGGTTCATGATAACAGTGAACACTCATGTGATTGGTAAAGGAGAGTATCAGAGAAAAGTAAGATTAGTGGAAATTACAGAGAAATTGCATTATTGAGTAAGGATACAAAATATTGTGCGATTAATTGGGAATAGTTTGCAAAAAACTGAGAGCGCATAAATTGGTGCTTACCCGTATTAGGAAGTTAATTTGAAAAACCAAGAAGAAAGCGGTCTGATTCTGATTGGGGAAATTAATTTAGCATTTCAAAAACAACATAAGTTTTGTTTTCATAAATGCATGCCTTGGTTTTATAAAAGATATGTTCTTATTTTAACTGCTTAAAACTCAATGAAAGCCTGATGATATTGAGTTCCTGTGGGTTTTGTGGTGAACATAATATTAATTTCTGAATTTAATATTTAAGTAATTATAGTACTTTTAATTGTCAGTGGCTAGTTATTAAAAGTAATTTATATTTTAGTAATAGCGTAACAGAAAGAAAAATTAAGAATTTTCTATATAATAAAATATGACATAAAATAATGCAGTAATTTTGTGATTTGATTTCGCTTAGAAATTAAAAAATTAGAATTTTCTTTTTCATAATATTTTGATATATTCTCAAAAGAATTTGTATAGATTTGGATTTGCAGTTTCTGGCAATAGACAAAGAAAATCGGGTTCATCGGGGTTTTTCTTAACGTGCAATTGCAAAAGGAAAATGTGCAGTTCTAAATTTTACCCTTTTATTATAAATGTAGAAAAGAAAGAGTTACATTAAAGAAATAATTCTTGACAATTAATGTATTTAACTATTATAATACTTACCTTTTTATAATAAATTCACTTAATGAGGAAAGTGTTAATACCAGAGAAAAGTTTTAAAAGACTACACAAATTGCAGATCAATTAATTAACAGCTTAAACAAAACATAAAAACGCGAATTCAATAAAAATAATTCTGAGTTGGATTCTACTTATATAATATTTTTATATTTTAAATTTTTAAAATTTTATTTTAAATCTTTTTCGTCGTCTACTTTTAAAACATGGTACTTTATTTGTCAATTTGTGCAGTTCTGATTTTTCCTGTGCCTGACCAAAATATCCATCCTTAATGTAATATATACGCCGATTCCAGCACATGTTCTTTTTCGTGGATACAAATGTATAAATTTTATTTAAAAAATCACAATAGAATGCCTAAGAGTTATAACCCAAAATTACCCTATTAAAATTGTAATTAACCTCTTGAAGTTCAATATTATTTTTGGAATTCAAACCGCCTGGTTCAAATTAATATTGAACTTCTTAATGTTATATTTTTTAAGTTTAAACTAGAATTTCATGGGTTTTATAATTAAGTATGTTCAATCTAAATGTTTATTATGTAAAATCATTCATAGTTCGGTATCTTTTAAAACAACTGCATATGCAATAATTATATTGAGCTGTCTTCAAAAACTGTATTTTATGTGAACCAAAAGATTTGTACTGTTTATTTTGCAGCATTCTAGATAGAGGATGTACTCAGCCTTGGCGTTTGGTATTAAAGAGTTAATGTCTTTCTGTAAATTTGATGTCAAGCCATATATAATAAAAATGGTGACGTGTAAAGGTTATTTACCTTGATTATCTCGCTCATTTTTCTTTAATATTTTTCTTTAATTAATATTATATAAATTATATATTTTTATATTATATCTTTCTAATATTTTTAAAAATTATATTCAACTTCTTATATTTATAATATATTTAGATTATAATTTATTTATTTTTCAATTTATATTTACTTGCAGTTTTAATGGACTTTAATTAAAGTTTTAGTTATTTTTATATTCTAATTAAATTTTCATTTAAATGGCACTGGTCCGAAGTTTTAAAATATTAAAAATATAATTTAAAAATAGCGTTGTGAATGTTGATAATATTTGGCATTGAATTCCAGCAGAAGTGTGAGCTAGTGAGAAATGTTACCGAATACGGTATGTGATTGGTAGTTAGAAGGTTGCGATAACGTGCATTCCAATTGGTTATGCATATCATTGATGATTGTAGTGCTGATTTATCGACCAGTTCAACTTAATCAATGAAATTGTGATAAAATTGAAAATAAAAAACTCAACATATATATAATGCGTCAAAAAATCAACTATCAATGTCAACTCCATCAGTTCAGTCGATATTTTATTATTATTGTTATTATTAATAATATTATATTTATTATTATGTATTTCTGATATGGTTCATACCGGTGACCACCTTTATATGTACTTTATTGTGAACTTATTATAAAATATATGACAACATTTACAAAGAATGTTGATGAAGTTTATATATGAAAGACATCAAATTATAATCTGCTCCGTAAAAATTTATATTCAACTAAGATTATACGCATTTGGTCAGCCTTTATACTCGATTTGATTATTGACACTCTTTAATATATTTAAATTAAACTTTAAAAGTTAGGAAAAATTCTTTTTTATCATAAACGAGGATGAGTAATAATGCTAGTAATAATACTAATATTAAACAAGTAAATGATAAGATAAGCTTTTGCTGCAAAAAATTTATATTGAATGAAATGAATTAAAATAGTTGATAATAATAATTAATAATAATAATCAAAAAATTTATTTTGTATTTCGGTTAATTTTAATTTTAAATTATTTGATTTAAATTTTAGAAATTTTAAATGTCCCTGAAATTTAAGTTAGTTGAATGTTGATGGATGGTTTGTGTTTTCCTTATAAAGAATTTTTGAACAAGTCTTGTAGTATTTGGCATTTTGTTTCGTGCAAGAATGGTGCTGATTTGTGAACTTTTTCCCAGTGTTCGTGATAATTACTGGTTTAGTTTTTGATCTATTCATTAAGCCGTGTTCGGAATGTGTACATTGCGTCGCTTCTTGACCAAGTGATTTGATACACAATGTTTTTCGAAAAGCAAAAACATTTAGTAGAGGTCGGAAGAGAAAATCTCCATGATAAAGGTCTGATGTTGGAGATTTTCGAAGTTGTGATTTTAAAGGTACAGCGGTGGTGAAGATTGGGCGAATATGTACTGGTAAATCTGTATTGCGGATGAAATTCTCGTGAAAAATATTTTTCGACATAAAAATCCCTCGCTATTTATATAAAGACACTTAAAAACCCTAAAGGCTTCAAAATCAAAATCAAAATCAAAATCAAAATAATAATAATAATAATAATAATAATAATAATAATAATAATAATAATAATAATAATAATAATAATAATAATAATAATAATAATAATAATAATAATAATAATAATAATAATAATAATGATAATAATAACATCTGACAAAAACTAATGTAAAACAAATGTGTTAAAAGTGACAATTTGAAAGATGGTTGGGATTTGATTGAAATAAACCGAAAAATAATTTATTAAATTACTGAATTCTTGTTTAGTGATAAAAATAGCAATAATCTCAGTATGAAAATAATGTAAAAATAAAAGAATTTAATGAAAATGTTGTCAAAATACCAAGTGAAAGTGCAAAATTAAATTAATTCCACAAGAGAATATTATAATTCTAGCAGATTTCTAATAGATGATATTTCATGTGATACCTGTTGATCTGCCTCCTATCATTTGCATTAGGATTCCATCCCAGCAGTACTGTGCAGTCCGGTGGGGATAATGGGATTTATTTTTAGCAATTATTTTCATATCTCTAAATATTATTAAAGTTTTGGTTCATTGGGATTTTGTAAACTGCTAAATCTATACAATAATTCTCAACATTTAATGAAAAAAATTCTAGTTTTAGTGTTAATTTAGATCATTTTATTCAAAAGTGCATGTACGAAAGAAATCACAAATTACGAATGTCTAATAATCAATAATTGGAATTTCAAAGGTGCAATAATAGATTAAATAATTGAAATTAGCAGCAATAAATATTGGAAGCATACTCATAAAATTAAAAACAACAATGATAATTATAACAAAAATAATAAATAAATAGAATAATAATATTGATAATAATAATAAAATTGAGAAATAATAATAAAAATAAATAATAGTGAATAAATTATAAATAATAATGAAAAATTAAATTTATTTTAGACTTATTTTAGACTTATTAATAAACATATTGCGTACTTTCCATGAACTCCGGTAGAATTATGTTCCGACCTCGTTTATCAGTTTACAAGTAATGAGTGTAATGCCACATACATTGATGAGAATTCCCGCCATCTCTGTATTCGAGCTCGAGAACATTATAAACCGAAGGCTTTGACCCATATTGGTGAGCACAATAAGAATGTCTGATTTTAAAATTTTATGAAAAAATTTCGATAATTTGTGTGATTTGCGAGGCGTTGTTGATAAAGTCATTGAATCCGAAAATTAGTGTGCAGAATGAAGTGAATACTTGTGTTTTAAATGTTTTTAAATAATTTTGTGTATATTGTATACATTGATTGTTGTTGTTAAATAAATTAATTAATAAAAATTTTTTAAATTATTAAATTTAATTATAAATGTTAAAAACATTTTTTTTAAAATAATATAGTATTATGTAATTTTAATTATGATTTTTAAAAAATGAAATGTTTTTATTAAATAATTAAATTTTTTTATATAATTAAAATCCTTAATTTACATCCCGACTGATGATGACTGGAAAACTGTCGAAATATATCGAAATATATAAAAAATGTTTGATTGGCGTTTACTTATAATTAAATCATTGCCATGTATGTTTAATTATTTAATAAAAATAAAAATAATATAAATAATAATAATAATAATAATAAATATAATAATAATATTAATAATAAATATAATAAATTAATTCCACAAGAGAACATGTTAAATAATAAAAAAATTAAAAAAAATAATAATAATAAATAATAATAATAATAATAATAATAATAATAATAATAATAATAAAAATAATAATATAAATAATAATAATAATAATAATAATAATAATAATAATAATAATAATAATAATAAATATAATAATAATATTAATAATAAATATAATAATTAAATAATAAAAAAAATAAAAAAATAATAATAATAATAATAATAATAATAATAATAATAATAATAATAATAATAATAATAATAATAATAATAATAATAATAATAATAATAATAATAATAATAATAATATAAATACGCATTCTAACATAAATAAATATTAAAAGAAATTGCTAACGTTTGAATCAGTCATGTTAATTATCCTTTCCTGGAGAGTCGGATTGAAACTGCTGAATTTTTTTATGTAAAACATGATATCGCTCGAATTATCTGAAGTCACTTCAAACCAGAAATTTCTAATTATTGCTAGAGATTCATTCTGAAAATAGTTGACGTTTTACAGTAAACAAATATTTTCCATAATTAATAAATCAAATTTTAATGTTTTATTTTTTCCAAAATTATATTAACCTAACTAGGTCTTTTGAACAAGTTGTCGTGGAGTCATTCATCCATACGGCTACCAATTCGCACGATTCTTGGATTTTTTCAGGAAAATGCGGTCTATAATTGAAAGGCCTATTAAATGAAGAATAATGAAGAAAAATATTTATGTGGAAATTATGTCAGTTATAAACCCTTTCACATATCGGATTATTTACCTATTAGCAATGTCCATATGACAGAAAAATTTATAAATAAAAATTCTGTTATATTATAACGTAAGCACATGTAATCAGTAAGAAATATGAACTGATACTTCCTAATGCACAAATAAATCTTAGAATAAAAGTTAGTACAATATATACAAAGGGTCAATATTCTTTTTCGTGAGGAAATATACGGTCCTCGGTGTGAAATGGTTAAGTTGTGAGAAAAATAATTAAATCTAGTCAATTCTTAAATATATACACCAAACACCACTGAGAACCGTTTCCTATAATATAACATAAAAATAAATAATCTTACATTATGGAAAGATACATACTTACTTTGATTTCATATTGATGTTCTCATTTATAGCTCAGTGAGATACATCTTATACTATAGAAATCTGAAAAGTGGAAGAAAAATTAAAAAATGCACACAAGCGCAACACATATTAAAAAACACATACAAACTTTGATTCGTAGAAAGGCATCATTGAGATATGTTTCTATATTAACTTTATTTTACAATTTAGAAAATTTTTAGAAAAAAAGATTGCTGAAAATTTTTAAAAATATATTTTTAATGAAAATATTAAGAGCCGATGAATTTGGTTCAATGTCTTTTCAATCAAGATTTGATTTCCTGAAAGAAGCCCCTCATATTCGGCGATTTTTCCCAAAATGTTTTAAAAAAATACATATTTTTGGTGATTGATTTATTTAATTATAATTAAAAATATATCTGACTCACATTTTTTCGAAATAATTCCAAAATACTTAAATGTCATAAAATTCCTAAAAAATCCCTGATAATTAATTAAAAATAATTTATAATTATACTGTTGATTAAAATTAATATTTAAGAACTTGAATAATGATCTCATATCTCATATGGATCAAAATTCAAGTTTTAAAATTTATTTTAAATAAAAAAAATTAGTTGAAAGTGTATAATATGAGTTGAATTGTACAACCCATATTATAGATGCGTCATTATTTGTGATTGAATTTTTTTGGAATGTGGTTAGACATAATTATGTGGTAAATACTTATATAGCTATTTTATTAGGCTATTTTAACAATTTGTATTTAGCCATTTTAGAAATGGCTTTAAGTAATTTTTTTTATTAAAAGTAAACTTTAAGGTTTCAATTTTGATCCATATAGATATGAGATATGAGATCAATATTCAAGCTCTTAAATGATACTTTTTATCAACATTTTTTATTATAAATTATTTTTAATTAATTTTTCAGGATTTTATTTAGGATTTGGAATTATTTCGATACAATGTAAGTCAGATATATTTTTATATATAAATAAACATTTTTAAAGGGATTAATTAGTCAGATTTTGTCATGTTATGTATCTCAGTGGTGTTTGGTGTATTTATATCAAACCAAAATAGACTTAGTGTGTGATATAGTGTATAAGCTTGAATGTAACAGCTGTAATGCTATGAAAAATCGGGAGTAATATTATTGAATATAGAAAAATGTGTAAAGAAATAACTGACTTAAAATATTTTAGAATTTTCTAAAAACTTTATTAATAGGTGGGAAAGAATTTAGCGTGAGGCATTGGTGATTAAATCATATTGACATTAACCAATCGACATTCAATCAGCTACGAATTTATTGAGATCATTTAATTAACTTATTAAATCATAACTATCACATCATCATTGTTTACGTATAACTTTTGATAAAGATTATGATGGCAGATAAACGACAAGGATAATTTCCTTCAAATATATTTCATTTGTTAAGCGATTTACTGTATATGTTTATAAATATTTCTTTATTTTATTTTTGCTTTTATTTTGTAATTAAGTTTATTTTCTGGAATTTGGATTTTTTAATGTTTGAAAATCTTTTTTTTGAATTCTTGGTGTTTGAACCCATCCCTATAATTTATTGGACAAAGAGAGAGGAAATTTAAAAAATGTATAATGAAGGCGAGATCATTTCAAAATGAAAAATGGTAATACGGAATTTGAAAATGGTAGTAATAGTAAATATAACGATTTAATTGAAGAATCTGAAACAGGTCTTGATGAAAATGAAGTTAAAGAAATTATTCTGTGTGATTGATTATTTTTGATTGTCTGGATCCTCAAATTATGTCACTGTTTATTATTTCTCAATAAGCTATTGCTGATTGTGTTGGTGTCGGCACACCGGGTACTATATATAGTACCACAATTTCTTAAATAAAGTTTTTGAAATATGATAATTGCTTGGAGTGTAGAAAATTGCAAACAAATTGATGTATTATACATTCATTCAGACTCAATAACAAAATTTTGTATAAATAGTAAGGACTCATTCACTTTTTAAAAGAGATTTATGCTGTCCAGTCGTTTTCAGTTAGTAATTTATCTAATGAAATTCAACAAAAAATTCTGTTCAATTGAAACCAGGAGAAATGTTGTTATTGTAATGGATTCAATGTCATTCGGAATGTGAATAATTTTGATATACTTTATGGTGGGAGCTGTGATAAATATAATGTTATGTACTTCGAATTACGATTTTCTCAAATCAAACCTGATAATTAAACTATTTTTTTCCTTTGGTCTGTTTTGTCATTTAAAATTTCATTTATCTTCCTTTATTTTACGACTATTGATATGGTTTTTTTACCACAAATTTTTGGCAGCGAATTTTTCAAGTGTTATTTTTATTAATTTAACCAATTGTTTGCTTACTCCTCTTTTTTTTTTGATTAACCGTAAATAACATTCATTGTGATTTTGATAAGTTTCTGAAAACGAAAATAAATAACAATTAGACTAATTTCTTATAAAATGTGATAAATGTCTTTTTTGATCAAAGCAAAAGTGTTAAATATAGATAACAGTTGTAAAAATAAATGTAGTTGAGCGTATCATTATATAACTGTCACGGGGTCCTTCGTTGAAAACAGTTTTGATTTCCCATGAAACTTCATGAAATTACAAAATGTGGTTTCCTTTTATTTTGATTTAGGAATAAAAGAATTTGTATTTTATAGTTTTATGCTTGCTTATTTCCATCATATATATATTATATATTCTAACTGTTTATATTAGTATATGTCACTACACGCGTCTCTTGCAACTATCTGTAAAAAGTTCATGCGTAAAATCTTCACCAAGACGCTTAAATCTATCTGAAATTGTAATTATTCATATTTATCATAATTTTCTAAATTATAATAGCTCTTTCAATTTACATATTAAATGAGTTTTCAGTGCCACAGACAATAAATGACGCTAAATATATAATTCTTGAAAATCATGTCACAAATTTAAAGTTATATGAAGTTCTTATCAACACATTTGAGAACTTTCTAATGACAAACTTGACCACATTTTCAAGTTTACACATTGACCTTGCATAGTTTATTGTGACCCTTGGTTCTTAGAAGGTCTGTTATTTGTCAAATACGCATAAGATTTTAATTTATCATTGATAATAAAAAATTGTGTAAGAAATCACAAAAGGATTAAGGATATTAAAACCCCTATCAATAATAACAGAAATTTGTAAATATTATTTTCATTTATCATTGAATTTTTAATCAGAATAAAAATATTCATAATTTACGCAGGAATATGTCGTAGATTTTTAATAAATTATTTTTAATCAAAAAACTCATTTTCACTTTTGCTATGTTTGCATTTTCAATTATTTCCTTATTTTCTTTTGTAAAAAGTTGTGCAAAATTGCATGCAAATAAAAAACAAAATATTGATCTATATTTAGAAAAGAAATGAAGATAAATTATACTGTTGTATTTCATTTTTGTTAAAAATATTTTGTTAGGACTTATTATAAAGATTTATCACGAAGAAAAAAGGAATCATAGAATAAAGTATCTGTTACAAATTCTAAAAATTCAGATGAAATGCTAGGGGATGAGATTTTTTACCGAATTTTAGTATGTAAAGTTTTATTAAATAATTAATTAATAATCATGTTTCATTCTCAGGTAACTTTAAATGAAATTGACTTATCCGTCATTTATGACGATTCGGTAGGCCAGTAAACCTAAAAAAGCACATAAAACTTTTTTATTTGAACGTTTGCTATTTAGCAAACTTTCAGTGTAACCCTAGGTACTCTTAAATTTTGTGAGAATTCATTTAGTAAATTTGAAATAAAATTATTGGACATATAAGAAATTGTATTTATTTATTTTGATTGTTTTGGTAAACCTCTTATTTTAGGTGTGGGGAGTCTACCTAAATTGAAATTTGAAACGAAGTGCGTTAAATTCATTTTTAAAAAGTTTTAAATATTAAAAAAGGGTTCCCATCTGTAAGAAGACATTTAAATCGTTTTATACACAAACTTCAGTTAAAATATGTATATTAAAAGTCAATCTTTAATCAAAAAACGAATATTAAAAATAAAACTAATTCCAGAAAATATCAGTCAAAATCTTAAAATAATAAATTTAATCTAAATTATGTTCCGAGAAAATGCACTTGAAATTGTACAGATAATTTTCACCCAATTATCTGAATATTGCGGCATTTCCGGTGCAAATTATTTAATATGACATTAATGCCGATAAGAAGTTTTTTTCTGGTTAGCAAATCCTTTCTGGTGCAATTTTATGATTTTAGAATTGTAGTACGGAGTGGAGCGGGAGGAATAATGAAGCATAGTTTTAGTGACTTTTATAAAAAATATTAATCATACAAAATTTCCTATTACATTTTCTGCTCTTCTGTAAAACTTAAACGAAAAGTCAACAAAAACAGCATAACTTATCAAATCTGCCTCTTCTATCAATTTGAGTATCTTTTATGTTTAGAAGGTTGCATATGTAACGAAATTTTTTCAAGTAAAAATTAGTACACCTAATTCTGTTTTTATACGATAGATACGTTCCTAAAAAATTCGTGTAAAAAAAGATATTGGCTGAATGGAAAAATAGTAGATTGGTTCCATACCTAAAAAAGCAACAAAAGTACAATAAACAAACAAAATTATAATAATAAATATAAAAAAATCTTTGTTAGAGTTCAGAAAAGAATTTATTTTTCGTGCTTACACATTTTAATTCATTAAATATATTATATAAAAAATAAATTATGATTTGGAAAAAAGAAAATAATATCAGAAATTCATTAATATAAAAAAGTAAAAATTAATAATACAAAGATTTGAAAGTTATTTAAAACTTATCTGTTATTGGGTTAATAAATCTATACGAATCTGAATTAATAAATTTATACGAGCACCTTATTTTACTTATAACTTGTTAAACATTCACAACAACTAAACGTCTTTTCTTTTCAATTCTCAAAACCAAACTAAATTGCATACAAAGTACATTACGTTTTAACTTTATGTATATTTCGGGGAATCCCACTAAAAGAGAAAACATACGCATATAATCGACATAATCTAACTGAATTCTGAAGAATATAATGCGAAGTTAAAATGTATGTATACATAATATGTGAAAAATGAAAAAAAAATTAATAGAATATTGAAAATCGTGTTAAAACAAAGCGATTCATGTAAAAAGAGAAAAAAAATTCTTTTTAATTCCTGTTAAATCAAATTCGTGTAAAAACAGAGTTAGGTGTACACTGAACACCATAATTCTGTTGTGCGTGTAAAACTTCTAAAACTTAACTTTATTCAAGAATTGAAACATTTTGAGGAGTTATTGGTCATCTTAACAAAAATTATAATAAAAAATTATAATCTTTTATTTTTTGATCATAACCCTCCTCTTCACCAATTTTTCTCACTTCTTCACATTTTAAATCAAAACTTTGGAAATCTTTAACTTCAAATATCTCTATCATTTTACTACCAACTGTTTATTAATCTTCGAAAACCTTATTTACAAACTTATTTTCCCAAGATGTGACGCAACCTGCAAAAGCCAAACTCGACAGGATAGAAATGAAATCAAAAGTGTCCACGAAAATTGGGGAAAAGTACATACAATAACCCCGTCAATGCTAGCCTTTATAAGATTATGTACATTGAAATTAATAATGATGCAATAGCTCAATATTGCACTCAACTCTTTTTCCCAATAATTATCAAATTTTTATATGTAAGTCGAAAACTATTTGAATTTGTTACCCTTCAATCAATTATATTCCTGAATTCGCGCACAGAAATGACGGAAAGCATCTCTAATGTAAGTAGCATTGTATCCATTACATATACACTATTGAAATTATTCATAAACATAATTACCAATTTTAAGGATTATAAAAACATTTTAAACATATTAGAATTTCCTAACGTTTTTAAGAGAAAATTTAAAACTTTTTGAGTAAGAAATAACCAAAACTTGAGATTTTATTTTCTCATCAACTTCTGGAGTGCTACAATTTATATTGCGTACTTTTGGTAAGCTCAAAAGTCTATCGCTGGTTTCTCCAAGACACTTTTGTTTCAAAAAATAATCACGATGACATGTATTATTTGGCATTGATTAAAATGGCAGACTAGGTGGTAAGAATTCGTTCCTTGAATTATATTTTAATTGTTTGGTATCATCGTTTTTCATAATATTCCGTCAATTTTCCATTTTTTACTTTTTACAAAATGAATTTCATTATTATTCTTTTTAAAAACTATTTCATCAATATTCAACACTCATAGAATTATAAACTTTTTTTCTTTAATTATAATAATCGTAAAATCATTTTTCTTTAGAAATTCATTTATCCTCATTTAAATTTCAATTATAGATCAATGTTTTTTCAACATCCAAAATCAGTTATAAAAATAATGAATAGTAGTCGAAAAAATATATAGTTCATAATATAAAATATAAAATGTTTTCATTTTAATTTAATTTAAAACCAATTAATGAATAATATATAGAAATTGTGTGTATTATTTATTGATCTTGTCTTATTATTAA